>JAFIRS010001871.1:0-281329 GCA_018342105.1 Gonioctena quinquepunctata | reverse complement strand
TGTTTGTTTTTTTTTTCCTTTAAAAAAAAAAACGTGCACGTCTGCGAAACATACACTTTTAGAAAGCCCGTTCCCTTCAATCCCCGGAAAAAGGGGGGAAAAAACCCCCTTTGGTTATTTTTAATACCCCAGGGGATTTTTTTTTTTTTTCTAGGGTTTTTCCCCATAACCGGGGGTTTTTTGGGGCCCCAAAATTTAAAAAAAGGTTTTTGGGCCCCTTTTGGGTTTGAAATAAAAAGGGACGTAAAATTTTTTGTTATTTGATATTTAAAAAGGGGTTCCCCTTTCCCGTTTGTTTCCCCGGAATAGAATATTATCAATCGTTTTTTTTTCTTTTCCCCTTCCCCCTTTTTTTTGAAAAAAACGAACCAAATTTGGGTAGAAACGGGGGGGCAAATAAAAATTTTTTTCCCCAAAAAAATTTTTTTGGGATTAAAAATTTCAAAATTTTTTTCTTTTAATAACTATAAAAAATTAAAAAAAAGTCCCAAAAAAGGGAAGGTTGTTTTGAACACCAGTGAAAGTGGATCAAATTTTTAAAAAGGGGAAATATTTTTTTTTTGTGCAAAATTTTTTCCCCGGTAAAAACCCCCCGGGGAAAAGATTTTTAAAATTTCCCCCAAGCAATTTTAAAAAAATCATCGATCAAAATTGTTTTTTAATATCCAGTCCTATAAACTTTATTTTTTTTTGGGTTCCAGCAAAAAGAAGATACTACGAAGGGGGGAATATGTTAGAACAAGGGGACCCAAAAATTTATTTTGGAAGAAAATGTCTGTCCAATATCAACCTGAAACGACATTTTTCTGACAATGTTTCATCAAAAGTATACCCCCTTTTCCCAAACCTTTAAAGGGGCCCAAAAACCCCTTTGAAAAAAAAAAATTCCTTCAGGGGGGTAAAACTTTTTGGGGTGACAACATCCATGGGTTATTTACTCAAGAGTTTCGAATAGTTTTTTTCCCCCAGCAGTAGCCAAGTTTAGTACTTTCCCCCGATTCCCCCCAAAAAATAACAAAAAAAAAAAAAATCTGACTATATTCCTAGTCAGTTTTCATCCACCCTTTTTTTGGGGAAAAAAATAAAAAAGGGGGCAGCGCCCCGGTTTTACCATTGAATTTTATAGAAAAGAAGAGTAAATTTTTTTCCCCCCTAAAAATTTTTTTCCAAAATTTTTGGGAAATACACCCCCAAAAAATTGAATAAATTAAATATATGGATGTTCTGATAAGTTTAAAGGTAAGGGTTTTGGGGGATGAATCCCTCGATTGGTTTTCCCCTTTGAAGAGAAACCGGTTCCAAGTTTTAAACAAAAGCTGTGCCTGGGAAAAAAAAATTTTTATGGTTTTTTATATATTGGCCTGATATATCTGAAATTAAAAAGAAATTTGCCGATCCCTTTAGTTTTCCCCATAAAAAATTAAAATTATTGGGGGGAAATTGAAAACCCTCCCCCCTTTTGTCTGTCCATGATTTTGGGTGGAATAGAAAAATGCAAACAAAAAAATTTTTTAAAATATTCTCCCCAAAAATGGCACAATAAAATTTTTATTTCAGGAGATGGTGGCCCAATTTTTTTAACAACTTTGTCGATAAGATTTTTTTCCCTTCTATTTTGATTGAAAAAAATTTTAAAAAAAACCCTTTGAATAACTGAATTGGGATTATGTAAAAATTTTTTAATTTGTTGTCAATTTTTTAAAGGAATGCCAATTTTTTGGGAAAAAATTTTTTTTTATAGTTTTTTAAAAAAAGGGGGAAAAATTTTCCATAGAAAATGTGCCCGTATTTTAAAAAAAAGAATTCCCCAACAAAAAAGGGGGGGAAAAAGAGTAAATAATTTTGAAAAAAATTTAAAAAAAATTTTTGGGGGAAAATCCCCCAAGTCTATTTCATTCTAAATTTTTAATTATTTTTTCAGTAGTTAAAACCCCCAAAAAATATTTTTTTCCCCCACATTTAAGGAAACACTAAACAGGTACCGAATATGAATTTTTTTTTTATTATAAAAAAAAGACAAAGCCTACAAAAATATTCACAGTATAATGCATTTATGATAGATTATATCTAAACAATCACGAACTTTTTAACCAAAAACCCCAAAGTTTTTTGAAAAAAAATTTTGGGGGAACTTTCTAGTCTTTTCCCGTTTTTTAAAATTTTGGGTTCCATAAACGCGCTCATTGATTTTGGGGATTGAATCATTATTATTAGTTCGTTTTTTTTTTGGGGGAAAGTTGCAAAAACCAAGGATAAAAAAAAATAAAAAAGTCAATCATCCATAATCCCCCCCTTTGGGAAAATTTTTTCCAAACCCCGCTTTTACGAAGCCTTTTTTCCCCTTTTAAACACAAAAAACGTTTATGATATTGGGGAAAAAAAAGTTGATAAAAAAAAACATTAAACATTAACCCCAAATTAATATGATTTCAATGGGAACTGTTTTAAAATTTGGGGTGTTGCCAAATTTTGGGCGTTTTTATCAAAAGGAAGGCCCCCCTTCCCCCAAAATTTTTAAAATTTTTTAAAAAAAAAAACCTTTTTTTAAAAAGGTTTTTTTTTTTGGGAATTTAAAAACAGGGTTTAAAAATTTTTTATTAAAAGGGTATAAAAAAAAAGTGAGCCCTTTTTTTTAAAAAAAAAAGAATGCGGGTTTTGAACGGGGTTTTGGGGGGGGAGTTTTTGAAAAGTGAAACACGGGTACACTTTTAAACGCAATATATTTTTGAAAAAAAAAAAATGATGGATTCTTAAAGTTTTATAAAAAAATTGGGAAAAATTTTTGGTTTTTTTTTTTAAATTTAAAAATTTTTTGGAACCCCCCCACCAAAAAACCCCCCTCCGACCATCCCTTTCCCTGGGGCCTTTTAAGGGTTAAACTTTTTTTTTGAGGTTTTTTATTTTTCCCCAAGGTTCCAAATCAAGTTTATTTTTTCCTTTTACCTTTTCAACCTTTTTCCCCCCCGAAAAAGGGGTTTTCCATCTTGGGGAAAAATTTTTTGCCCCTTTCAAATGGGGGAATTTTTTCCAAAATTTTCCCCCAAAAACCCCAAACCCCCTTTCCCAAAAACCCAAACCCGACCAAAATTTTTCCTTTTTTTTAAAAATTTGGGCCCCCCATTTTTCCCCTTTAATTTTCCCCAAAAAAAGATTTTTTCCTTTCAAACTTTTAAAAAAAATGCCTTTTGGGTTTTTTAAAGCCCAAAATTTTTAAAAATTAAAATTTTTTTATTTTTTGCTGCATCATTTAACCCCCCCGATATAAAAAAGTTCTTTTTTTACCAAAAATTTTTTTAAAAGGGGAAAAAGGGGGTTTTTCTTTTTTTTAAATTTTTTAAAAAATTTTTTTTGGGTTTCCAAAAGGGCCCCTTTAAATTTTTTCCCCCCCCGTTTTTTTCCAAATTTTAAAATTTTCCACAAAACAAAAGGAAATTTATTTTCTTATTTTTTTAATTTTTGTTGCCATTTTTTTTATTTAAAATTGCCCATTTTCCCGGCCTTTTGAACCTGTCCAAAGGCCCTTTTTTTTTTTATGTTTTTCCCCCGGGGAGGGGGGTTTTAAATGGGCCCAAAAACCCCTTAAAAAATTAAAGTTTTGTTTTTCCTTTTTCCAAACCCCTTTTTAACCCTTTTTTCCCCCTTTTTTTTTAAATTTTCCCAAAAGCTTTTGTGATTGTATAGCCGTGTCGTCTGCGAAAGATGTAATATAGGCCAAAAAAATTTGGGGTTTGTAAACAAGGTTTATGTCCCTTATGAACAGTATTGGACCAAGAATGTGCCTTGGGTATGCCAAAGTTCGATGTTTTGGGCTCCCCTGATGGTGTCATCAATTTGAACGTGGTGTTTCCTTTGTCCCCCAAAATTTTATTTCATCATTGGGGTGCCACACCCCGGAAAAACCCAAAGGTTTCGGGGAACAAGTACAAGCTTTTTTTTGTTCCACCGTGTCGGGAGCCTTGGCCACGTCCAAAAAAACGCATATTGTGGCTTTACTGTTCACTAGGTCATCATCCCAGATAACACATGGACATCCAATGGGTATCCATTGGGTATCCCCTTTATGAATTTTATGGATATACTATGGACATCCAATTATTCCAAAGATATCTTTTGGAATCCGATGGATGTCCAAAGTGGAACAACCTGTAATCCATAGAATATCCTTAAAGGATATCCATAAGATATCCTCCAGAGATGTCCATAAGATTTTTTCAAAGATATCCATAAGATATTTTAGAATATCCGAGATATCCTTCAGGGATATTCAAAAGCTATCTGAAAGATTCCTTGAGAGATATTCTAAAGTTATCCTTTGGGGATATCCATCGAAGATAAAATATAGTAATAGCAATCTGGAGGGAAATGAAATAATGGTATTGAACAAAAAAATGTATTAATAAACTCTGGTATCAAAAACAATTCTCATAAACTTCGGAGTTATCAACAAATAAAATGTATATGTAAACTCTAAAATAAAAACAGAATATTAAATGCAGAATAATCAAAAAAATAAAGTTAAAGAAAAAATAGAATGCTATTTTCTTCGTCCATCCAGGTGTTTCCTTTATTCTAGAAGATGACAGATGCATTCTTTGGCCCCAGAATAATCAAAAAAATAAAGTTAAAAAATTTTATTTTCCTTCGAATCACTGAGGTCAGCCGCTTCTGAAATGATATATTCACGGGTATAATTAACGTTAAAATTTACAAAAAAATACTGAGAAATATTATACTTTCTTTTGAATTCGAATACTGATGATGATAATATATATACCACTGCCATAGTTTTTCACTCTCTTTATTGGTATACTAGGATGATATATATATATATATATATATATATATATATATATATATATATATATATAAGCATTTTTTACATAAACTTTTCCTGAAATTTTGATTCTCACTGAACTAGAGTCTCTTATGAGACAATACAAATTATCAAATAAATTGAACAACTGAATGGGCTTTTCACCTAGTGATAATTCAGCCAGTTTTAGTTGTCCACTTTATTTTTTTTGTTCCATACCAGCTATATTTGGAGGCAAACATATTAGTGAGCACAGAAGAAAGGCATCGTTCCACAGTCATATTTTTGAGATTTCATTTAGGTACCTAAAAAAAGAGTTCTAGAATAGAAAAACATACAACTTACCTACATAAGCTTTGAACTTCGATCCGGTTCCCAAATATTCTTCCGAAAGATTCATTTTTTCAGTGCAATCAATAGGAAAATGTTCGAATCTACTGATGAATCATCTTCATCACATGTCCACTGTTGTAGGCATTCACACCATTTTAATCTGGCACTGTGACATTTGAAAAACTCGTGTATTGTGGCAAATGTAACGAGGTGCTTTTCAGCATTTCTGAAAATATCGAAACTCAAACAGCTAACACATAAATGCATTGGAAATAATGGATTTTATAGGTTATGTCCTTCTCGTTTGATATTTACCTGTATATGGCCAATATATAATTCCCTTTGGAAACAATCAACTGCTACAGATGAAACCATTATGTCCAGACCAACAGGGTATCAAAAACGAAAGAAAATAGAAAAAAAAACACGACTTTTGTTTGATTCAGTGCTATGACTATGACCTTCCTCAACAAAATGACAGACGTCGCCAGTAATTATGGGTATAGTGTGGCCAGGCTGTCGCAGACACATGTATATCTGTTCTGTGGTCGCAGAGGGTCCCAGCGACAACATATTTTTTGAAAAGGTACAATTTGTGTATCTACGAGAATATTTACATTCATTTATGATTGCTTTGGATATCTCATGTATCCCTAGGATATCTTCTGAAGGATATCCATTTCAAATCAAGTAGAAAAACGAAACATGAGATTTTTCCAAAAAATTAATCTATATGTACGAGCATGAAAGAAGCTCTAGAAATTGACACAATAAAAATCAATCTTGCAATTTAAACTTATCCATATTTGCTCCGGATATCTTATGGCCATCCATATGATATCTTCTGAAGGATATCCATTTCAAATCCGTCGACGGATATCTTATGGATGTCCATTTCAAATCCAGGGATATCCCGACCAGAATTGATTATGAAATGGATATCCATAGGATATCCTGTGTTATCTGGGATAAAGTCTGTTTGTAAGGTCAACTATGGCGTGTTCTGTCAAAATTCCCTCTGAAACCGAATTGCCTATCCGATATTATTTTATTTTTGTTGATAAATGAGTTTATTCAATTCTTTATTACTTTATTACTATTTTGGCTAGAGTTGAAATAAGAGTGATGGGCCTGTAATTTCGATTGTTTTTTGTTTCCTTTCAAATAGCGGTTTTATCAGTACTATTTACAGAGAGGTTGGAAAAGTACCTGTTTCAGGAATTATATTGAGGATATATTTTAGTGGTTCTAATATATACTCAGTGATTAACTTAATGACATTCGATGTTATTCCATCTAGCCCAGGGCTTTATTGTGTTTCAGGTCATGAATGCATTATTTTAGTTCAGCTATAGTAGTCGGGCGAAAGTAGATAGAGTCGCGTTTCATGCGGTAATTTTTGGGCTTCTCGATGTTTTCAGACATTTTTTTTCCCGGCCTTTGAATAGTGGTTATTGCATTTCTGGCATTATTCTTTTTTGTCGACTTATTTCTTTAATTGTGGTTCGTGAATTTGAGCCTGAGAGACACACACACCATGTGCCATGTGGCATTATAGGCGTCAATCATTTTGAAAATACAAAACAAACTGAATATTGTTGAGTCATACCTAACGCATTATTCAAAATCTAACAAGTAGATGAAAAATCTCAAAATATAAGTCAAAATCACAGGAGTATTTAGCTTCATTCAAGGCATTCAATTATTTTAAATGATGAATTGCGTTCAGATCAATTCTACCAGCTTCCTGTTATTTCATGCTGATTATTATTGGATGAAGTGGGCTGAATAGATAATAATGTATTTCAATCCAAATCTATTCATTTGTACAAGGATGATTTCATTTACGCATTTTGTGAGTAAGTCTATTATTCCAAACTTCAATAAAAAAAGACTTGGAAAACAGAAAACTTAATTTTAATGATTGTAGGTTTTATTATTATTGATGTTTTATTTAGTTTTTGTGTAATTTAAAGTTTTCTTGGTCCGTCCCTGGCAACCATATCGTTCACATAGTACCCATAGTGTGGTGTCCTACCCACTGAGAAAACCTATAAGTTATAATTTGAATCGGACATTCTTGCATTGTGGAGCTTCAAATCGGATTCGAAGGTCTCTTCGAAGAAGCATCATCTCGTAATTTATTTCGTATTATTCTCGCGATTGGATGTCCGATAGAGGTATTCGCCACAATAAAAAGAACAAATCCGTCTGGGTATGCTGCTTAATACCGATGAAAAATTGGGATTTGTTTTTTTAAATCTGTGTTTAATAACATCGTACATTGTGATATACAATCAATAATCTTGCTTAGTGTCCACCTAGAGACTAAACATAATCTCATTTATGACATACAATGTCTTATTCATAGTGAAATATTATTTTATGTTATACTTTTTCATTTTAACTATATAATCCAATGATTAGAAACAAAAATTTACCAACAACTAACAAAAATTACAAAACATCCGAAATTTGGATTCAGGTAGTTAAATGTATGAAGTATCCATTAAAAATCATTTACCATGCCACGGGCCTTAAAATAAAAAAAAAATGAATTTTCTTGTTTTAGCTGTAACTGCAAAAATAATGGACAGAAAAATGTTCGAAACAAAAGTTGTAGCTCGTGATTTTCTCTACAAAAATGGTATATATAAAAATTTTGACCAACAGCTGCAAATTATAGATTTTACATAAGATCATCTTCCTAGAACATCTACTGAAATCGTCACTTCGACGATGATGTTTGGGTGAATAGGTACCGGGTCTCGACGACCACTGATAAGTACGTTTGATTTTTCGATTCATTCCAACATCACATTAAATTGAAGGGAGTAAAGTGTTCACGAGTGTGTGTCGATTCTCATAGCCTCCATAGCTCAATCGGTGGAGCGTAAGCCCGGCAAGCTTAAGGTTGCGAGTTCGAGTCTCGCTTGAGGATGCTTTTTTTCTTTAATTTAATAATCTGTCCATTATGCCACAAATTCCTTTTTCATAATTTCTCACGGACAACAATTTCCCACTTTCACATAATATATATATATATATATATATATATATATATATATATATTTCTTCAATTTCTCGGAATAAAGGTCTGATTCAATCAATTCATATAATTTCTCTTAACTGCGTTTCGACATGGTATTTGTCATCATCAGGTTAAAACACTAAAATACAAAATACGGAGTTTGAGACATATTTAACTTAACACAATATTGAAATGTATGCACTAAAATAATTATTTAAAAACATATGATTCGAAATATAACACGTTATTTAACTCAATATAAGAATATCTGTAACATTTATGAGTATTCACTTACAAATTATTTTATTTGAATTCTGCGTTCGCATCGTACGAACGTTATTGTAGGTGTGACTGCGTCGAATTACATGTCAGAATACTTTTTTTCAACAAAACCGAGAGTAATCCTGTTGAACAGGCTACTATGTCCACTTCGAAGAGCACAAAGCCCGAAGAAATTAACGTGGCAATGATTCCTTACAAATTTTTACTAGACATTTAACCGGAAATCTTCGAACACATTTTTTATTACGATTATTCGTATGAACTTCGAAACTGGTCTCATGTGAAAGATGGGAGTTTTTTTAAATTTCATGTGCTTTGAGCAGCTCTCAGTTTCGAGGAACATCGTCTGACAACGGGCGATAGACTACAAGGGGAAAATCTCGTTAATCTCATCGCGGAAATCATTTTTGTTGGAAAAATAACTTTCACGAAAGATTTTTTTTTTCATATTTCCAATACTTCTAGAGCTCAAAATATGAAAATTGCGTAATGGATACTTCATACGTTTAACTACCCTGAATCCAGTATTTCAGCTGTTTTGTAATTTTTGTTAGGTCAATATCCCTATTGATTGGATTAATAATTTAAGCCTATATTATAGAGGTTAACAGTACAGATATATATATATATATATATATATATATATATATATATATATATATATATATCATATATATATATATATATTGCGGTTTTGTTTTATTTTATTATTTTCACAATCAGACATCTCAATAAAAAATATATTTTTTTTATTTTCAAATCCGTTAGCTAGTTGCCCTTTGAATATAATTTAATATGTTCATAAATAAATACCCATATAAATATTTCAAATGTCCGGCTATGTATTTTACCTTTTTCCCATTTGACCTTACTTTCTTTACCTCATCTAACTAAATCGGTACGCCTATGGAATATCAGGAGTCAGTTCTACTGTGGAGCCTTCTGGTAGTTCTTGATGTCAGTTTCAGAACAATGGCAAACTGATTTGATCAATCATTGAAAATAAGTCAGAAATTCATCAAAATAATAATTTCCTTTATTCAGGAAGGCTGTTACCTATTCTGTGATAATTAACTTAAAATTAGTGTTTCATAGCAAAATGTACATGAAAAGTGCAATTATGTGATAATAAAAAAAAAAACCTTTTTGAAAATAAGTCAGCAAGTTTTTATCGAAGGAGTTCTTAAAAGGTTTATTTTTTTAAATGCACTGAGTTTTGTAACTTTTATGGTTCTAATGTACCTGTGATTTTTTGAAATGCAAAAGTTCAGTGTTTTGGATCACTCTCCTGTTCTTGGAAACTGCCGTTCCAGTCTGCAGCCCCCTTGTTCGACTGTGAATTCGTCCTCGGACTGGTATATGTATGGAATGAAAAGGTAAGATTCGTGATGTACCTGGTTTTTATTAGCTAATGTTCTTTCTGGTATTTCCTTGTGGTGTAGTGGCAAATAACTGTGTTTGTAGCGAAAATATGCTTGATTTTTCAAATTGAATTTTGTTAAGTTGCTTCTTCCAAAAAATATTTTCAATCTCCCCAGCTTGATGATTTTTTTTCACTCACTTTCTTACACTTTTCATTATTTTCGTTTATTTGACAGATTTTATTCACTAATAGTTTCTAAATACCTTATATACTATATACATGATATATTAAAAATCATTTTTGACGTTTTCTGCTTTTCAAATTTTCAATATTCATAATTTTGCATCAAGATCTTTCCTATTGTGTTCAGATCTAATTTCATATACAGAATGTTCTAACTTTAACATTTTGTTGTCTGCTTGTGCTCAAAAATATATTAGTAAATTTTGATTTCTATAATTTTTATAAATTATGCCAATTGCTTGTAATGTTGAAAACATGTTTATTCAAAACATAGGTATCGACTAATATTATATAAGGTTTTAGAAAAAAATGGTAGAATCCTCAGAAAAACTATAAAATAACATAGCATAAATTACTAAATATGAACATTCGTTATTTATGTGCTTTATCAGTTTATAATTTTCATTTTAACTCTTTTAACATTTAACACGTACTTCTAAACATAATAATATATATGTCCGAAGAGCGGTAGGATGAACTAGTTTGTCAATAGTGGGTATTCGGAAAAAACTGATTTGTGCTAGGCTAAATTAGTTCAACCTGTGATTGCACTTTTCTCCGCAGGACGCACTAGTCTGACTTACACTAAAATGATTAGTAAACGAATGAAAGAGACATTTATTTATCTTACCTCACCTTATACTCAAAATGGAGGGGAAGCAGTCCTAGCAGTGTCTTCACGGCTGCAGTGGGTGTTGATTTCATTGCCACTGTAATCCCCATCCTATATGTTGTGAGCTGTAACTTGCCAATTTTGTTGAAGCGCTTCTTTGTTTTGGGAGCGTACGTTATGGCCGGCTTCACCACCATGTTGTACAGCCACTACACAATGTGTGGTTTTAGTCCCCATTATTTCCCAATGAGTGAGGTATCCGCTTTTCTTTTGTGAGATGTTGGTTCTGGGCCAATTTTGAGCCCATTATGACCCCGAGATTTTTAACTTTCCCCTTAGTCTGTTGAGTTTCTCTTCCTTCTCCTTCTTGTTTCTGTCTTCGAATTATTGTTACTTTGGGGGCTTTTTGAGGGTCCTCCAAGTCCACCCATCTTATTAGCAAGTTCAGGGCCTCTTGCATGTGAGAGGATTACTATGTCCTAGGCATAACTAAGGACTTTGTTTTTTTTTCTTTCAGACATCCGTCCATGATCATATTCCATAGGACTGGAGAAAGTACTCCTCTCTGAGGATATCCTCTGACTGCCCGAGCTACTATAGACTCTCCCATCAGAGTTTTGTGAATACTTCTGTTTCTCAGCATTAAGTCTATCCAAGCTACACATTAAGTCCTTTCTGTGAGAAAGACTCAATGATGAAAGCTCCTTCTAAAAGGCCGCTAGTAGTACTTCTTTGTTTCCAGCGTGTTCTCCACTCTCTCAACTTGTTAATGTAGTGCTGTTTCTGTTGGGCAGCTGATCCTGTATGCGTATTGGTCGCGTTGCAGTGGTCTTTCTACCACCATAGTACAAAAATAAGTATCTGGGATTGACCTGTTTTGCAGAGTTGGGGAATAAAGTACCAAGCTTCAGCTGAAATATGCAACTTCACTGAAAAAAAAACAGTTAAATGTCATTACAGAACAAAATCCTGGAATATTAATTTGAACCCGTCTGGTTATATACCATCGTGATGTACGAAGCTACAAATGTGGCAAAAATTCAATCAAACATTTATCTTAGCTTCATCAGTCTCATTCATCTATCGGAATAATCAATGACAAAATTGCACAAGTAACCCCTTCACCACACTTATTCACTTCACACCTATACAGGGTGATTCAAAAGTAATTTGACAAACTTCAGGAGGTGATTCCTCACAATATTCTGATATGAATTGTCCAAATAAATATATGTCCGGAAACGCTTCGTTTCCAAGATACAGGGTGTTGAAGTTATATTTTTATTCTCGTTTTTTTTTAATAACTTTCGAAATACTGACCTTTATTAAACGAAAATTGGTATTGAGAGGTTTTTTGAGGTGTCGAATTCGAACCTGATGTTATTATTGCCCTTGCTCGTAGGGGGCGCCACCTACACGTCTTTTTTGTTTTTAAGATTCATAACTTTTTTTAGCGTACTTCTAGCACATTTTTCAGTAAAAAAATCAATTCCTCTATTATATCTACGTAAAAAGCTAGCCTTGTTACAAGTCGCTATAAGCAACCGTTTTCTAGATTTTTGGATTTCAAGTCGATTATTTGATAATCAATGCGTGTTGAAGTTATTACCATTAATTTGCATTTTTCACAGGAATGTTTAGTTTAAGTAAGTAGTTTTGGTAATTACATATTATGTGACAGTTAAATGTTTTGTTGTTTTGTTGAAGTTTCTGTAAGTTTTGAAACACTAATTTTGAAAAAATTGATTATTTAAACAATTATGCTCATTTTGCCGATATGCATTTCGTTTATGGCCTTGCGGATGGCAATGCGCACGAAGCAAGACTTATTTACCAGGAGCGATTTCCTAATCGAGTACTGCCTTCAGCTCCAAGATTTACCTGTCTCCACCGTCGTTTGGCAGAAACAGGTAGCTTCAAGAGGGCAGCTGATATTATTGGAAGACCACGAGCAGTCCGAACCCCAGAATTGGAAGGAGCTGTCTTGAACGCTCTCGAGGAGAGTCCAGAAACAAGTACAAGAATAATTGCTGAAGCTCTCAATTCTACTCAGTCCACAGTTTGGAGAATTATCCACGATCAACAATTTCATCCATACCGTATTCAAAGGGTACAAGCTCTTTCGCCACGAGACTTTCCCCAACTTATTACTATGTGTGGTTTTTGAGAAAATTGGCTGGAAATCCTCAATTTTTAAGATATGTACTCTTCACGGACGAGGCAAACTTCTCCCGAAATGCTATCACAAACTTCCATAACAACCATGTTTGGGCTCTGGAAAATCCGCACGCAGTTAGTGAAAGACATTATCAGTATCAATTTTCTGTGAATGTATGGGCCGGCAATAATTGATAATTACTTGATGAATTTCTTCCGTTCCGACTGAATGGCGCAACTTACAGAGACTTTTAAGAAAATGAATTGCCGGGACTACTTCAGATGTACCATTAGAAATTCGTATCCGCATGTGGTTTATGCATGATGGGGCTTCGGCCCATTTTAGCGTTGTAGCCAGGGAATTCCTTAACACTGTCTTTCCAAATCGTTGGATCGGTAGGGGTGGGCACCAAGGTCCCCAGATCTAAACCCGCTAGATTTTTATTTTTGGGGGCATTTGAAGTCACTAGTTTATAAAACTCCAGTAGCGAACGAGGAAGATCTAAGAAACCGAATAGTAGACGCCTGTGAAACAATAAGAAACACACCAATAATTTTTGAGCGGGTACGAGATTCAATGACTAGAAGACTGAATGCCTGTATCTTCGCTGAAGGTGGACACTTTGAACAATTTATTTGAATACAATTTAGTTTCCTTTATTTTATTTCATTCTACATATTCTAAATTTCTTGAAATAAAATGTTGATATTTCTTGCAAATTTTATTAAAACAAATACAGATTTTGCACCCTTGATACAAAAATAAATATTTCAAACGAGTAAAAATAAATAGAATAGGTGGCGCCCCCTACAAAAAACCAAAACTACTTACTTAAACGTCAAATTCATTTCCTAAGCATTCTTGTGAAAAATGCAAAATAATGGTAATAACTTCAACACGCATCGATTATCAAATAATCGACTTGAAATTTTCAAGTCCAAATATCTAGAAAACGGTTGCTTATAGCGACTTGTAACAAGTGTAGCTTTTTTACGTAGGTATGATAGAGGAATTGCTTTTTTACTGAAAAATGTGCTAGAAGTACACTAAAAAAAGTTATGAATCTTCAAAAAAGAAAAGTCGTGTAGGTGGCGCCTCCTTCGAGTAAGAGCAATAATAACATCCCATTCGAATTCGACACCTCAAAAAAATTCTCAATACCAACTTTCGTTCAATTAAGGTCAGTATTTCGAAAGTTATTTAAAAAAAACGAAAATAAAAATAAAACTTTAACACCCTGTATCTTGGAAACGAAGCGTTTCTGGACATACATTTATTTGAACAATTCATATTGGAATATTGTGAGTAATCACCTTCTGAAGTTTGTCAAAGTACTTTTGAATCACCCTGTAAGCGCATTTCGATAACTAAGTTATCATCATCAGTAGGTCAACTAGTGAATAAGTGTGGTGAAGGGGTTACTTGTGCAATTTTGTGATTGTGTGACACCACAGCGTCTAGCCAGTCTTCAAAGAAATATACAATGCTCACATTTTCGAACAGAACAGACGACGCCGGCCGCGAATCCAAGGCTTTTGCGATAACCAGGTGATAAAAGAACCCACGCGTATTCCAGATATAACAGCCATTATGCCAATATTCCAGATCCGTTATTTAGCAAAAATCTCGATGCTTTCAGAATAGTTCTGTAAGCGCCACTTGCACATTCTGCCCATTTGCTTCTCCAGTCCTAGATAAATCACTGCCGCACTATAACTCAGCCGATTGGGATGTTCTCAGAATATTTCTCTTAGAATTTCCTTGGCATCGAGTTTGTTTCAATACCAATGACCCTTCTCAGTGCTCTTAATGGATTTCAGATATTTCGATGGGATTTTAAACTTACATAAGGACATTACAGGGCAACCGTTCGTAGACCCGAAACTCAAAAAGGTGTTACCGAACTTGGTGGACAGATTGACTTCACGTTTGTAGCACAAGAAATAGTAATTTTTACTGGCTGAATGTTTGCGTGTATTTTTTATAGAGAGAGAGAGAGAGAGAGAGAGAGAGAGAGAAATATACTTTATTGTCAAAGAATAAACATGTTCTTATTGACAAAGTTAAAAATACAAATTTTTTACAATAATTGTAGGTAAATAATATAAAAATCAATTATAGTAACTACACATTAATGAAGTAGTATGTCAGATGCGCTTAAAAACGTATTTGTCATCATTATACAAGAGTATAAAACATTTTTAAATAAATATACAAATAATATACAAACAAATTAACATATAAAAATACACATATATAGCTGCACAATTATACGAAACTGCATACTCTACCAATTCTCTGAATATTACTCTTCCAAATTATAGTAAGCTCCCTCAAGTAATACATCTTTAACAGACTTCCGAAATTTTTTAAAAGAGTTAATACACTTTATGTGTAGGGGTAGGTGATTATATATTTTTATGCCTTCATATATAATTGATTTCCTGGTCAAAGTCGAGGAGGGTATAGGTAGATTCAGATTATTTATCCTACGTATTTTGATTTTGAACAAGTCCTCGAAAATCTTCTTCGATAACATATTTGCAAAAGTGTCAATAGAGGGCAAATGAAAGTCAAATTTTGTTTCTTACAATCATCTCGGGAGGTATCAATATTGCTAAAAAAGGTAATAAAAACACTTTGCTGTGGTAAATTTAACGAGTTTCATGTTTGAAATCGAGCGGTTTTCTCGAGAATCCACCAACTCGGCCACCACTACACTGAGAGTAAATATCCTAATCACGCATGTGGAATTTTTGAGTGCAAGACCTGCACTATATGGTGGATGGATTACCGGTTCTTGAGGTTGTATTTCACGCAAACCCTTGGGCGATCTTTACACAATTTTTCAATCTTGAAAAGGCACAACTTCTATATACTAATCAGTATTTACAGTTTTGCGATCTTTAAGAGGAATTAGTGCAGTTGGACCCTGGTATCTGAAAAAAACAGCAATAATTGTTGGTCTTTTACCGAGATAATTTAGTCGATATATTATTCTATCATTTATAGGAGTTTGAATTTTGGTTCAGTCATTTTGTCCCCTATAGTGTTTTCATATAAGTGGACTGGAAGATATTACATTTTTAAGGCGACAGATTATTATGAACTTTCTGACACAAGTGATTTACTTGCAAGTTATATTTTTTAACTCTAAAAGAATGTATATATTATTCAAAATACATAATGGTATTAATGACCCTCGACGACCAGTTCATATATACAACATGCCGGAAATAAAATGGTGTACTCGTCTTCAATGTGGAAAAGCCCGGGTAAAATTTTAGAGCGCTTGGTGTAGGTTAGTAGGTGAATAGATTTGTGCTTACGTTATTAAATTGAATCATATGTAAATTAATTTCATGGATTGATACAGTTTGATGTGTTTATAAGTTTCACATAGTAGGAATAATCTGGTGATTATTAGTGTGTTTTTTGTTATTTTTGAAATGTTGTAATGATTTAAACTGAAAAAAGCATTCGTAACATCACAAACTTTGGTGTCAGTACCTTTTCTGATGAAGGGAAAGTGGTTTGGCTGAGCCCTTCGCGTTACATTAGATTTGAAGCCATAAACGGTGCATTTCTCCGAAAACAATAAGTATTTATTTTGTAATCTTTTTTTATTCTTCGAATTTCTTGCAGCTTTTGGTTGGGACAATGTACTGAATAATTTTCCGCATGTTTTATTAAATCACGCTATATATTTGAATTTCAGAATCAATAAATACATTTTAAAATCTACTTTTCCGACTGGTTATTTGTCTTCGGTTTCTTTTCTAATACTTGCCGAGACTACTAGGAGTTGACAATTTTTCTGTGCTTGCTGTCCTAGAACTGATTTGTTGCAAAATTTATTAATTTTCAGGATGTGTCTGTGTTATGATGTTTTTTTTAATTATTATGTGCCCCAAAATAGCAACGGTAGAGTCAATAAATTCAACTTTTCTTCAGAACACTCATCGTATTACAAAAAGTCATGAAACGTTTTATAAACTCAACTTCAAATGCGGATAGAAATAATATATGTTTCATTTGACGTCACTTGGAATATTTCATGCAAAACTTCCGGTGATATACCGTTTCATTTCGAAGTATTCCATTTGTATTTACTAATATGAAAGATTCTCAAGTGGATGGCCCATGACCCCATCTTCAATAATATGTCAATCAAATTGTTTTGAATCTTATAGTTAGTGCGTGGCTATTTTTTTTATAGAATGGTCTTTTCTACTGACCCATGATGATGTAAAATTTGTGGATTTGAATAAACTACCAAAGAATTGGGCAATAATTTGGCTTATTAGTTGAGACATTTCTTTTGAAGGAACTATATTATTAGCATGTTTTCGATTTTTTGATATAAGAAGTATTCAAATCAAATCGAATTAAATCTATAAATGTGACAAGGTACACTTCTGGCTGAGTTTTCATGTCTCTGAATGAATAGGCAGTTAGTCGGTCAGAATCTTGTATTATAAATATGCCCACAAAAAAGGCCACTGAAAAAATCCGTTGCCGCTATTTTGGATTTCGCAGGTGAAAGAAAATTATAATGAATATTACACAGAGTAACACAACATGTTATGTATTTAATTTGGGCACATTCTTATGTTGTGGCTAATGGCTGTTAGAAACAGTCCCATATTTCTCCTTTTTTCTACAAACTCCGTACAAAGGGGCTTTTAGTCTCATTTGCAATGTATCCCTCTTCTAGGGAGTTGGTATAGTCTACCGCAAGTTCTTGCCTCATTTTATTAATAACCACCCATATTGATGGATGCTTCATTCTCACTACATGGCTGAACCTATCATTCCAACCTGAAATAAAAATACAATTAAAAAAGGATACAGGTTTATAGTAATGTTTACTCTAAAATACGTGATGATATTACAAAAATACGAACCTTCTGAAATGCCATTTTCCAGTAATCACAGCATCATGAACATTCCATGTTTTTGCTGAGAATAAAGCCGGAATTCTCCTTAAGCGGGTGCATCCTTCCTGATTGCCTACTCTTCTGAAGGTCCCAGATACGTAGTTAGGTCGAAATTATGTAATATATCTGCGTATTCAACTCCATCCGGGTGGTTCCTGAGGAACTCCATGCCACTTGCGACTTTGTCCAAAACTACTACTACTAAATCGTTGATTTTGGTGGTATTCTGTTTGCATTACCAGCTCTTGGAATTTTCTATGCGTACTCTGGCACTTCGTGGCGTTCATTACAGCTCTGTCAAAGTCGGGGTGAACTCGCATTTTCGGGGTGTATTATTATTATTTCCCAGGAATTATTATTAGGAACATTTGATTGAAAATGTTGTATTATATTACCTATATTGAATTTTCATAACTGGAGTTGCTCGAACTTCCACACTCTAAAAAGGATTTCTCAATATTTCAATACTACCTAGTCTTATGTATTTCACAAAAATGAAACTAATAAATGTTGGACACCTTTACATATTTATCGTTGATATTATATTCTACGGCGATTTTTTTTTTCGGGTGGCTTTTATTCCGGCGGCCTTTTTTCTGCGGCTTTTTATCCGGCGGCTTTTTTTCCAGCCGCTTTATTTCCGTCTACCGTTCGCCTTATTAGCGCCTCCATTTTGATTTTTGCCTAATTCTTCCTGAACATTGTAATGAGGACATCGATAATACCATCATTACATTTCTGGATCTGTTATCTGTTAAATATCAATTTATTTATGCATAAGCGGGCGGTAAAGTAAACTTTATCGCCGGGGTTTTATCACCCGTGGGGGTAAAGTAATGTTTTATAGATTTTTGTTTTATGTACATAACTATATGTATTTTGAACAGTAAACTCAAAAATAAGCACATCGAAATCATTTATTCCACACGAAAATAATACTACAAAGTTCATTTATTCCAGCCAGCGTGTAAATTAATGTTGGTTATTTGCTTCAGCTAAAAGAGTGGTGGAACTACGCCAAAAACAATATCCCGTGTATTTACTAGCATTGGGTAGCCCCAAAGAAACTGCAATATTTCGATGCATTTGACCAAACGTGTTTTTTCCAACCACTTGAGTAGAACACTTATTATTTTTTTTAAACCCAAAATAATTTTGTGTACAATCTGTGTCTGTCGTTTCTTCCCATCCATCCACAACCATAAACATTATGTCTACCTTTGTTTTCGATTCTTTAATGCTGACTAATAATGATTCCATACTCCAAAAATTAAAGCAACTTTTATTAATAAATACTTGTCATATGGGGTGGGGGGGCTTCTGTTAAGAATCTATCTATTTCATCTCTGTTCAAAATCAGTGACTTTTTTGGGTTGTAACCGTCGCATTTACGCTTAAGAAATGCAATTAGTTTAGGGAACTTACTAATATCTATATTATGGTTGATGTTAATCGTGGCTTTCAACGTTGACTGATAACTCCATAGTGAGGAAGGTTTATGGTTCTTCGATTTTTCATTAAAATATGCTGACAAAGTATCTTCATTAATTTGATTCAATGTAAGTCCTTTTCCTGTACACCACACTAAATATTCCTGATACATATTCTCATACAACTTCCTTGATTTCGATGGTAGAACAACAAGTTTTGCTTCCTCAGCGGACTCAACAATATCGTCTGGAAGATCATTTCCAGCAAAAACCATCGATTCCATTGTAAAATAATGCGGACACAATAATGGCGCCGACTCAAAAGTAAATTGTTGATTTGGTTGCTATGGCCATAAACAATGTTATTTACAATACGATTTAAATAGAATTAAAATATCGCTATTGTCAGTGTCAATTGCTGTCAATCAGAACATAAGTATACAGGGCGATTCAAAAGTACTTTGACAAACATCAGGAGGTGATTCCTCATAATAATTTGATATCAATTGTCCAAGTAAATATATGTCCGGAAACGCTTCTTTTCCAAGATACAGGGTGTTAAAGTTTTATTTTTATTTTCGTTTTTTTTAAATAACTTTCGAAATATTGACCTTAATTAAACGAAAATTGGTATTGAAAGGTTTTTTGAGGTGTCGAATTCGAACCTGATGTTATTATTGCTCTTACTCGTAGGGGGCACCATTTACACGTCTTTTTCTTTTTTGAAGATTCATAACTTTTTTGAGCTTACCTCTAGCACATTTTTTAGTGAAAAAATCAATCCCTCTATCATATCTACGTAAAAAAGCTACCCTTGTTACAAGTCGCTATAAGCAACCGTTTTCTAGATATTTGGACTTGAAAATTTCGAGTCGATTATTTGATAATCGATGCGTGTTGAAGTTATTACCATTTTTCACAAGAATGCTTCGGAAATGAATTTGACGTTTAAGTAAGTAGTTTTGGTAATTACATATTATGTGACAGTTAAACGTTTTGTTGTTTTGTTGAAGTTTCTGTAAGTTTTAAAAAACTAATTTTGAAAAAATGGATTATTTAAACAATAATGCTCATTTAGCTGATATGCATTTGGTTTATTGCCTTGCGGATGGCAATGCGCGCGAAGCAAGACGTATTTACCAGGAGCGATTTCCTAATCGAGTAATGCCTTCAGCTCCAACATTTAGCTTTAAGAGGGCAGCTGATATTATTGGAAGACCACGAGCAGTCCGAACCCCAGAATTGGAAGAAGCTGTTTTGGACGCTCTCGAGGAGAATCCAGCAACAAGTACAACAATAATTGCTGAAGCTCTCAATTCTACTCAGTCCACAGTTTGGAGAATTATCCACGATCAACAATTTTATTCATACCATATTCAAAGGGTTCAAGCTCTTTTGCCACGAGACTTTCCCCAACGCATTACTATGTGTCAGTAGTTTTTGAGAAAATTGGCTGGAAATCCTAAATTTTTAAGATATGTACTCTTCACGGACGAGGCAAACTTCTCTCGAAATGTTATCAGAAACTTTCATAACAACCATGTTTGGGCTCTGGAAAATCCGCACGCAGTTTAGTGAAAGATATTATCAGTATCAATTGTCTGTAAATGTATGGGCGGCAATAATTCCGTTCCGACTGAATGGCGCAACTTACAGAGACTTTTTAGAAAATGAATTTAAAAAAAAAGCAGTTTATTTTCAACAGGGGTACCCAGTTACAGGAAATGTTAATACAACAATCAATTAGATATACATATATATATATATATATATATATATATATATATATATATATATATGGAAGTAAATACTAATAAGAAAATTTATAATATTTAACATACAATTAAATTCTAAAGTTCAAGAGAAAAGTTTGAGTAAACAAATAAACAAGAAAACAAAAGAATACATAAGTTTTGTAAGGTTGCTGTAGTAGACAAGAACATTATAGATACTCAATAATACACGATGCAACAGCATTCAATGAGTCAAAATGAATGTCACAAATTTCACAAATTTTGTTGAAGCTACCGCACATGAAATTCAACGGTGATCGCAGCATAACGTTTGTTCGTGATGCTTCGCAATAAAATTCGGCATTGTGCCGATCTCCGATTCTAGGTACTAGGAAATTAATTTCGTTCAAAAGAGCAGCACAATCAATATTGTTATTAATTAATTTATACAAAAATTTAATGCCAAGAATAATTCTCCGTATTTCCAAAGATGTCATTTCGAAACGTGACAATAAAGTATCATGATCGATGCCTCTCACAGGATATTGTCCATCAACTTTCAAGCATAAATATTTCAAAAATTTCCTCTGTACATTTTCGATTGACATTTTTTGGTAATCGTAGTATGGATTCCATATCAAAGAGCCATACTCCAACTTAGATCTGGCAAAGGCAAAATATAGCAATTTTATGGTGGCAACGTTTTCGAAGTTTTTGCTATTTCTGTAAATGAAACCAAGCATCCTATATGCATCCGCAACAATTTTTCTAATATGTGTTGTAAATGTGTATTTGCTGTCGTATGTTATACCAAGGTCCTTTATCTCATGTACCCGGTTGATGGTGTTATTGTTGATAGTATAATCATACATTATGGTTTTATATTTTCTTGTAAACGATATAATATTGCATTTGGATACATTTAGTTGAAGACGATTATTATTACACCAAAGTTTAATTAAATCTAACTCAGACTGTACACAGTGACAATCAGTAATGTTATCGATTTTGTAGTATAATTTAAGGTCATCTGCAAATAGAAGGGTGGGAATTTTCAAAGAGGTTGCCAAGTCATTAATGAAAATTAAAAACAAGAGTGGCCTTAGATTAGAACCTTGTGGCACTCCAGACGTAACTACGTATGAAGCAGATTTGAAAGATTCGTATTCAACAAACTGTTTTCTGTCAACTAGGTATGACTCAAGTAGAGTGAGCAGTTGCCTGGAGAGTCCCAATTTTATTAATTTACTAAGAAGAACATAATGGTCTATTTGATCAAATGCCTTTTGGAAGTCCAAGTAAATAACATCGACTTGATTCTGCTTGTCTAAATGAGTACAGAGATATTGGTTTAAACATGCAAGGTTTGTTGAACCCGATCTTTGTTGTACAAAGCCGTGCTGGTAGGGGGAAATAACTTTCTGAACATGAGAGTAAATGACCTTTTGTATACATATTTCAAAGAGTTTGGAAAAATTACATAAAATAGAAATTGCTCTATAGTTTGTGATGTGACTTGAGTCACCTCTTTTTAAAATCGGACATATTCGAGCTGTCTTCCACAATTCAGGGAAGGCACTGGTCGATAAAATCAGGTTAAATATGCCCATGAGAGGTATAGATAATATGTCAATACAATTGCCGGGACTACTTCAGAATGTTGTATTGTATTGAATGTTGTAGCCTTAACACTGTCTATCCAAATCGATGGATCGGTAAGGGTGTAGAAGAACCTAAGCAGGCGTGGGCACCAAGGTCCCCAGATCTAAACCCGCTAGATTTTTATTTTTGGGGATATTTGAAGTCACTAGTTTATAAAACTCCAATAGCGAACGAGAAAGATATAAGAAACCGAATAGTAGACGCCTGTTAAACAATAAGAAACACACCAATAAATTTTGAGCGGGTACGAGATTCAATGACTAGAATGCCTTCGCTGAAGGTGGACACTTTGAACAATTAATTTGAATACAATTTAGTTTCCTTTATTTTATTTTATTCTACATATTCAAAATTTCTTGAAATAAAATGTTGATATTTCTTGCAAATTTTATTAAAACAAATACAGATTCTGCACCTTTGATACAGAAAATAACTAATTCAAACGAGTAAAAATAAATAGAATAGGAGGCGCCCCCTACAAAAAACCAAAACTACTTAAACGTCAATTTCATTTCCTAAGCATTCTTGTGAAAAATGCAAAATAATCAACTCCAAATATCTAGAAAACGGTTGCTGATAGCGACTTGTAACAAGGATGGCTTTTTTACGTAGATAAGATAGAGGATTTGATTTTTTTACTGAAAAATGTGCTAGAAGTACGCTTAAAAAAGTAATGAATCTTCAAAAAAGAAAAAGACGTGTAGGTGGCGCTCCCTACGAGTAAGAGCAATAATTCGACACCTCAAAAAACCTCTCAATACCAATTTTCGGTTAATTAAGGTCAGTATTTCAAAAGTTATTTAAAAAAAAAAGAAAATAAAAATAAAACTTCAACATCTTGTATCTTTCAAACGTAGCGTTGTCGGACATATATTTATTTGGACAATTCATATTTGTGGCGGTAAAAATGAAAAATATGAAAAATATGAAATTTGCTAGTTCAAATGGATTATTGAACGATTTAAAATCGAGAAAGAACTTCCACCTACCTCTGGTGCCTAGATGGATGGATCTTCCTCCTTCCTTCAGGAATCTTGTGTTTAAACTACGAAAAGTGGGTTATCACACACGTGACAATGTCTTCCTTTTAACACTATAGCGGTGAGACGGAAACTTGAAGAACCAAAATGTTTTCCGTTTTTAACTAAACTGGCGAGACGTATATCTTGAAAGCGGAGTGTTTCAAAGCGGAGTCGAAAGAAAACTGAATTCTTGCTTGATTTTCGTCGCGCGCATGCGTAAAGTGGAAGTATGCTTTCATGAACGCGAAATGATATATATATATTTGAAAATTAAGGGGAATTGCTTCGACCATATGAAAATACTTATATATAAAGAATAAAAAAAATAAAAATAATAGTTTTTAACAAAAGATGGGTCAGGAATAAGGGGAAACCTTAACATTCTCCCCACGTTTTGTTGAAGGCTTTCAACAAAACTAATTCTGTGGAAGGAGACACAATTTATTAATTGGTCTCTTATAGGTACCACTACTGGTTTTCACTGTAGCAACGCGAGCTACTTTGTCTAATCCAGGGTGAAGTTCCACAACTCTGGCCATACGCCACTGTAAAGGCGATAAATTATCTTGCTTTATAATGACGAGATCGTCAACTTTCAAGGGATGATCAGGATCATTCCATTTGTGTTTCTGCTGCAAATTAGTTAAATATTCTAAATGCCACCTGGACCAGAAACAGGATTTCATCCTTTGTAATAACTCCCATCGTCCCAAAGAGTTCAGTTTTAGATGACTGAAATCAGGATCTGGAAGACAAGTTAAAGGTTCTAACGTTAAAAAATGCCCCGGAGTCAGAACCGACAAATCACTTGGATCAGAACTCAGCGGGCAAAGCGGTCTAGAATTCAATATAGCCTCAATTTGAGTTATAACTGTATACAATTCTTCGTACGTGAGAATTTGCGAACCGATAACTCTAGCAAAGTGTGTTTTGAATGATTTAACACCTGCTTCAACTAAGCCGGAAAAATGGCTGCCTGTCGGGGGGTGAAATGACCAAACTAACTTTTCATTATCTGCGGCATTTTCATAATTTCATTAATATATTTATTTGCACCAACAAAATTTTTACCACAATCACTAAAATGTATGAGCAGCGGCCTCGCCTTGCCATGAACCTGCGTAAGCCAGCCAGAAATGCCTCGGTTGTCATGTCTGAAATAAGTTCCAAATGTATGGCTTTAGTTGCAAAACAAATAAAAACGCAGACATAAGATTTAACCGTCTTTGCCCCGCGGATTTTGCCCAACGTAATGAAAAATGGGCCACAAAAATCAACAGCAACTACTGAAAAAGCTTTTACCTGTGAAACTCGGTTTGCGGGGAGATTGCCCATAGGGGTTGTAGGCTTCGCGGATTGAGGCGCCAACATCGGAAGCATTTGTCCAACACTTTTCGGATGGTGCGACGCGGGGATAATATCAAAAATTTTGTAATAAAAGAAAATGCAACGTCTGCAGTCCGGGATGCAGGTGAAGTTTATGAGTATATTCTATTATTAAATCAGTGAGTCTATTCGAACGTGGTAGAAGAAGAGGGTGTTTTTTATCATATTCTAAAAGCGAGTTGTGTAACCTTCCACCCACTCGCAATAAACCTTTTGGTCTATAAAAATACTGAGTTTTCTCAAATACTTAGGAAGCGGTTTATTATTTTTTAATCTAGAAATTTCATCTTCGAATACAGAATACTGAGTGAATTTAACAAGAACAAGTAAAGCCTCGTGTAACTCAGTATCACTGAAACAAGAACCAATTAGTTTATTCAGCGGATGTCTCAAATTAAAATAAAATCTTCTGATGTATGCTATGATTCTCTGGATTTTCTCTAGAGAAGAAAAATTTTGTAGAATATTCTGCAATGAATCTACATCAGTGAATGCTACAAGCACCGTTCTGCGCTCTTGACAATCGAAGCTGTGAGATTCTAATTTGAATTTTTGGATGGGCCAATCGGTTTCGGGTTTCTGTAACCAAAATGGGCCTCCCCACCATAGCGGATGATTAACTAATTCTCCGGGAAGGAGGCCGCGGGAGGAACAATCAGCGGGATTATCTTTGGAAGATACATGACGCCACCACTCAGGAGAAACTTTATTTTGTATCATAGATATACGATTAGCAATAAAAGTTTTGAACTTGTTTGGATCTGACTTTACCCAATGTAAAACAATTGACGAATCCGTCCAAGTATATATTTGATCGAATCTGATAACTCTATCCTAGGAATAGATAATAATTTGGTAGGAGTAACTTTAGATTTTGCACTCAAAAGAGATACAAAAATGCGGTTATTTTTTATTACTCTGACGTACAGACAAGACGCATATGCGTTCTGTGAGCCATCACAAAAGGCATGTAATTCACAACGGGTGAAATCTTGGAATGGAATGAGACGGGGAATTCCAATCTTCGATATTTCTGGTAGTTGACTTTTATATAATGTCCATTTTTTTATAATTTGGTTGGGAGGGAGCTCATCCCAACCAACACCCTGTAACCATAATTCTTTCATTATCAGTTTTGCAAACAATGTGATTGGTGATAGAAACCCAAGAGGGTCGAATATTCGACTAAGTTCGGATAATATATTACGTTTGGTAAGCGGTTCCTCTAATAAATTAACAGAAAAAAAGAAAACATCTGAAGAAGGAGTCCATTTTAACCCCAAGACTTTAATGGTTGACTCATTTTCTTTATCCATCGAATATGATTGATCATACAAATAATCTTTAGGTAAATTTTCTAAAACTCAACATTATTACTCGACCACTTCTTGAGATGAAAACCACCACTTTTACATAATGAAATCAATTGACTTTGTACTGCAAGTGATTCGTCCAAAGAATCACATCCACCAATGACGTCATCTACATAAATATTATGGGACAGCAAAAGTTGCGACGCTAGTGGATAGTTTGTTTTTCATCGTCAGCCAATTTTGCCAACGTGCGGAGGAAAGCCAAGGACTACTGGCTACCCCAAAAGACACCGTACGTAAACGATATTCAAGCAGGGTTCATTTGGAGAAAATCTCCAAAAAATTCTTTGAAAATCTCTATCAGCGGTTCGGAGCAAAATTTGAAGATACATACGGCTAATATCTGCGGTAAATGCAATGAGATGTATTCGAAAATTCAAAAGTATTGCCAAAATATCCTTTTGTAATTTAGGTCCTGTCATCAACACGTCATTCAGTGAAATATTATTAGAACATTTTGCGCTTGCATCGAAAACTATTCGAATTTTTGTTGTGGTACTGTCTGGTTTGAAAACACAAGTATGTGGTATATAATAAGAAGGAACTTTAGATAATTCGGATTCCGGAATCGTTTCCATGTAATTGCACTCTATGTATTCCTTAAAATTTTGGAATATTCATTATATAAATTTCGATTGCGGGCCAATCTCCTTTCGAAGGCTGTAAAACGTCGAAGAGCTATATCTCTAGAATTCTCAAAATTCACGACTGCGGATTCTTTGAATGGGAGGGACACCATGTATCGTCGGTCTCCGTGCGAGTTGTAGTGCCCAAAATAATTGTTCACATTTTTATCCTCGGCAGAAATCGTTTCTTCACAAGGTATCTCTTCGATTTCCCAAAATCCTTCAGCGTATTCTCTAGTTGAGATATTTCAATGTTAAAAAAATGAATTGATTACTTTTTTGATGTGTAGCTCAACTTTCAAATAAAACCCAACCAAAAGTGGTATTAAACGCACTGGGTAAATTTTCATTACCAACACTACGGCCGTCCAAAAGAATTTTCAAAATATTTCAGCGCCTAAAAGTAGATCAATCGGTGCGGGTTTCGAGAACTGGGGTCACCAAAGTAATGTTTTTATGTGACTCCAAGTAAATGTATCAAACTTAAAAGTAGGCATATCTGAACAAATGTGATCAAATTATTGCTTCAAAAGTTAAAATCGGATGCGTCGCTCGGTCGGCTGAAAAATTTACAGCTAACCTTGCCAAGCGATGCCTGAGCGGTCATATTTCGAGCCCTTGTACAGCAACAGCTGATTTGAACGGTTTCAAACCTAAACGATGCAGGAATCGTTTGGAAATAAAATTTGCTTGCGATCCACTATCCACTAATGCTCTTCCACCTGGAAATTACCACGACAATCTAAAATTCTCAATTTAACGGTAGCCAATAAGACATTGTGTTGCTGTGAAAGATTCGCACTAAGTGCTGCAGGGCCGGTTTCAGGAATATAAGTTTGCGGAGTTTCTTCAATTCGAAGGACTGAATCGGAAGAACCATCATTATTAGAATTTGATGATGAAGCTGAAATATTTTGCGGTCTGTCAAAATGTAAAGTTGAGTGGTGATAAGTAGATTGGCAATAATTGCAAGTACGAGATAGAAGAACATTTTGACTTGGAATGAGTATGACTTAAGCAATTTGTGCACCAATGGTTTTGTTTAACAATATTATATCTTTCTCTAGGAGATTTTCCCAGGAATGAAGGACATTTATATAAAGCATGTTCAGATTTACAGAGTGGACATAGCCTTTTACTCGTATATGCCTGCGGATTTGCGGCAAACAAAGTGGTATTTCGAAAACTAGAAAGATTAGGATTCGTGCGGTTCATGTTAGATATATTACAAGTATTATGAGTTTTGGGTTTCATACGGATAGAATTCAATGAAAGTGATTCGAACGCATTACACTGATTTGTTAAATAATCTATCATGTCAGTGAAATTAGGATTGGTAATCGATTTTGAACTGAGTTCTAATTCATAGGGCCACCGTAGTGGAGTCGAGTCTTTTCAAAAGCATATGACAAAGGATGAAATCCATTGATCTACAGGATAGGATAAATTGCGGAGAGCGCAACGTTTTCCGAAAATGTATCAATAATTTTCCTAAGCAAAGGCGGGTTTTCAATTGACATGCGCGGACTACACTCAATTTCGCTCCAGTGAGCATTTGCTAAAAGACGCGGGTTTGAATATCTTTTTGTGATTGCATTATAAGCTACTAAATAATTGCTTGAAATAAGCGGTGTGCACGAAATCAACGTTTTTGGCGGCCCCTCCAACACAGAATGCAAGTGGGCAAACTTTTCAATGCTAGAAAGAGACACATTATTGTGCACAAGAACGTTATAAAGATCAATGAATGGAGTGAACGCCTTTATGTCCCCATTGAAAGTTGGCAACTTCATTTCAGGAAGTTTTACTCTGGGTGCGGAGGGAGCAATAATTTGTCCAACCTGAGTTTGTGGAACCTCTTCAAATAAATCAGCATGAATTGCTTGAACTGAAAATAAATCCTTATCAAATGCGGTGCGGACAGATTCTTCAGTATCCAACATATCTGTGGTTAGATCTTTCAACGAACTTAAGTTACTGATAATGTTAGACTGATGATCATTGAAATTCGATTCAATTTCCTTTAAAACTTTGAATCGTTGCCGAAACTCAGAATGAGCTTTACTATTTATAACGGCTATTTCAGCTACCTCTTTCAGTTCTGACATTCTCTTTATTTCAGTATTTCGAAGAGCTTTCAATTTTTTGATCTTATCAGCCATTTTGTGAAACTAATCAAATAACTGATAAATTGAAATAAATACACAAAAACCACTGTACCCAAGAACGGACCTGGCAACTTTTTATCGCAAAAAAAGGATACAAATTCCTACCTACAATTGTTTCACCAGCTGAATACCGGTGACCTTGAATTTATATTTTGAAAAAATGGTCGAAGCAATTCTTCGTATTTAAATGAATAAATGAAAAAACCAATAATCCAGGGGATCCGGCTCGAAGGACCAAAAATGTGGCGGTAAAAATGAAAAATATGAAAAATATGAAATTTGCTAGTTCAAATGGATTATTGAACGATTTAAAATCGAGAAAGAACTTCCACCTACCTCTGGTGCCTAGATGGATGGATCTTCCTCCTTCCTTCAGGAATCTTGTGTTTAAACTACGAAAAGTGGGTTATCACACACGTGACAATGTCTTCCTTTTAACACTATAGCGGTGAGACGGAAACTTGAAGAACCAAAATGTTTTCCGTTTTTAACTAAACTGGCGAGACGTATATCTTGAAAGCGGAGTGTTTCAAAGCGGAGTCGAAAGAAAACTGAATTCTTGCTTGATTTTCTTCGCGCGCATGCGTAAAGTGGAAGTATGCTTTCATGAACGCGAAATGATATATATATTTGAAAATTAAGGGGAATTGCTTCGACCATATGAAAATACTTATATATAAAGAATAAAAAAAATAAAAATAATAGTTTTTAACAAAAGATGGGTCAGGAATAAGGGGAAACCTTAACAATATTAGAGTATTGTGAGGAATCACCTCCTGAAGTTTGTCAAAGTACTTTTGAATCACCCTGTATACTGGGTGAGTCGGAATTATTTTAATTCCAAATATAATTTAATGAAATAAATACTGGCGTGTGCATAACATTACGTATGTATTTCGGTCGTAAATAGCGTTTAGCACCCTTGGCGTGTAATAGCCCTTGGCTGCGCCTCGGGTTATTATATTCACGCCATCGGGCGCTAAACGCCTATATTACAACCTAGATACATAAATAACTATCATTGTTGTTATGCCAAGAAACACTTACAGTTTATAATATTCCCCAAATACAATATCACAATGGAAAAGTGTATACGTATCCTAATTCATTAAGTTGTGCAAAGGTAATTTGCAAATTTTAGAATGAGGCATAAAACCCACCGAAGAACGAATCCGGTGGTATTTCCAACAGGTTTTATCGTCTTGTTCGACATGGGAGCATTTAATTCGGAAACACGGCGGGCGAGATAGTGTGATGCTCGCCCCACGACCGACACCGACAGGCAGAATTCATTAGGACGGCCTCTTAATGGCGCGAGAAAGAGGATGGAGCACTAAGTTTGTGGATGGAAGGTTATCTCGTCTGTGTTGGGTGTTTAATTGGGATGTATGCATGTTGGATTTTGGTTATGTAACCATTGTTTGATGAAAAGTTTCAGTCTTAGCGGCGACCGTAGAATAATATCTTTCGTCATTGGGTAGACCAATCACTTTTATTGGGGGGGTTAGCAAGAATATAAACAAATATATTGCCTGATCCAGACCAGTCGATATGCCGATAGAATTCGTCCCTACCGGTTGTTTTTTATTGAAATATGTTGAAAAAGAGGCATTTTTGGTATACCTAAGGTAGCTCACCCCTATAACTTTTTTATTATTGAAGATAGAAAAACTAAATTTGGGGGTTGCGTATTATAGTACAATTAACATTTTTTTACATATTTATTTGTTTTGCCGTACTTCCGGTTTGACCGCAAATGACCCCTACATTCGATTTTTAAATGGGACATCCTATATATTTTTACTCATTTCGAAAGATACGACTTCGAGGCTTATGACTTCACAGTCGTTTTGAGAATTATTTAAAAGTCGCAAATATGAATTTTTCCAGTTAACTTGATTTTTTCAAATGGAAAGGGGGCGGCTTTTTGTGAAAGATAATTTTTTTACAAATTATTTGATACCACACACTTTCACTTTATTTTCACAATTTTTCTGAATAATTGCCAGAAGCGATCATACCTAATAACAAATAAAACATATTTGGTATACTTATGCACTAAGTCCTATTATTCTAGTTATCCGTGACAACCAATTGAGGCTGTTGCTAGGACTACCTAAACAAATAGGCTAATGAATATGCTGTCACTTTTAAAAATGTATATGTTGTTATGGTGAGTTTATACAGAAAGTAAAATAAAATAAGAAATAAAATAAAGTAAAATAAGAAGTAATAATTTTCAGAGTGTTTATACAGCTGAGTAAATTAATGTAAGAAGTAAGAAAGCTGTCAATCGAAATTTGGGATTTTATGTTGTTACGTCAAACTTCAATGATGAATACTCGAAAATTTGGTCCCCGTTATTGTTTATTGAGTAAAATATAATCCATTGTTGACAACACTACCAATATTATAAAATCTAGTCATTCAAAGACAAAAATAAATTTAAAAAAATGACAGTGAACACACCGTTTTCCTGTTACGAAAACAAAAATATGATGACGACTGGAACACCGTAGAAAAGTTGGCGATTTGTCTCTATTTTATAGATATTTTCATGGGCGATGCTCTTCTGAAATATCAACAATCGTTCCTGCTTTGGCAGTCTCTTCGAGACTAACCCGTCAAGTTCAGTCATCACACCCCTTCGTGGTCACTTTGGAGACCTGCAGAACATCACTTTCCAAAGACTCGTTCATCCAACGAACAGCGAGGCTTTGGAACTCATTGCCTAGGGAGGTGTTCCCCGAGGCATACAACCTCCAGAAATTTAAGAAGAACACCAACTCCTACCTCTTTCCCTTGGTTCCCACGATGTTCTCTGAAATTACAGGATATCCCTTTTCGTGGGAACCAGAACATAAAAAAAAAAAAAAAAATGTCATGTATTATCCTATCTCGTCAATTTTTCAAAATTATTCAATATGTACATATGCCTAACAACTTGTCAAGTAAAATAAAATAAAAGATAAAAGTTAACCATCTTTTATTTTACTTCTTATTTTATATTACTTCTTATTTCTGTATAAACCTGTTATGGATGTTGTGTAGTTTTAACTTTTTAAATTACTTTATTTTATTTCTTATTTTATTTTACTTGCTGTATAAACTCACTATTAGTTTATAATTTGGTATGGAAAATCATACTAGAAACGAGAAAATTGACATGCTGCTAATTTACTGAGAAGCAAAAAAGAATACAACTGATGCAGCTCGATTTTATGCTCAGAGATTCCCTAATCGTCGCCATCCCACTGGGCATTATTTTCCAAAACTGGAAAGGAAAATGCGAAATGAACCAGAAGAAAATGCCAATAACTTCATCGTCAGTGAAGAAAAAGAAGTAGGCGTGTTGGCCTATGTTGAAGTGAATTGTAAGGCGTCAATTCGCCAAATTGTTTCTGAGTGTGATATAAGTTATTCGTCCGTTTGGAGAATTCTTTACAAATATAATTATCGATCAATCAAGTACCAACTACACCAACATCTTTACGATAACGACCACAACCGTAGATTAACTTATTGCAACTAGTTTTTGACTAAATATAGAGATGTACGTTTTCCATTTAAAATTATTTATTCAGATGAAACTAGATTTATCAACTTGGGTCTGAATAATAAAAGGTACTGGTCTCAAACAAATTTACATCTGATGCAAGAAGGAAATTTTCAAGAGCGATTTGGTTTCAATTGCTGGATGGATATTATCACTTAGGCCCGATTTCACCAACCTCTTTAAACGAGTTTCGTTCAAATTAAACTTAGATTAAGCTTTCTACACGTCATATTGGATTTCATCAGGAACTATAAACCGCGTTTAGTTCTAAACGGCGTTTCCACTTAAAACGGGCTGAATTTGGCCAGTTACGAAGTTAAACGACGTTTAGTTCATTGGTTTCGTGCACGTTTGACAGATGGTTGACATTGGAGGTAAAACAACCTCACTTCTCCGATTTGTTTATGTTGGAGAATTGAACATTTTTACCTATTTCAAAAAGAATTCAGTAGTTGGATTACATGTGTTATTGTTTAATTCGTAGATGATCATGCCTTATTGCCATATTGTTCTGTTGTGAAATGCAATAAAAATGCATCAAAAGACGGCCCAATACGATTTTTCAGGTAAATTGTACATGTATTTTTGACCTGTTATCAGAATTCCATCTGCTGTTGTAAGAAATAATCTCCCAGAGAAGGCAAGCAGCCTAGATTCCAGACATCTTCACTCTGGTGAAGGGAATATGTTGTACCAATTTATTCAATAAGCTGGGTGCCGAATGAAGTCCAAAGAAGGAATTTATTTGATGAATTATATTTTCACATTCCAACTTGAAATTCATTGTAGAAGATATTGTCACTTTTATCAAGTTTCTTCAAAAACTGAACTTTGAACACCGAACACCCACAAAAATATCACAAAACATGAGCCAAACACGAAAGTTATCGGTTTTCAATTTTTAGGTTATATTGTCACTTGGCTTTGGCTCGTCTACAAAACAACGAAATCTATGCAAAAATGACAGAAACGTACATATTTTACTATGTTGCCCGCTTTTGACTGTCCTTAAACTAAGTTTCAGTAAACTCGGTTTAGCTTTCGTCTGTTTGTGTCGGTGAAACTGGATCGAGGTTTATCAAGATTAAAATCTGAGTTTAGTGAGAACGGAGTTTAATAAAACGCCGTTTATCTGTCTTGTGGTGAAATCGGGCCTAATACTCTCCCTAGAGCATGAATTATTGCCGGAAATTTTTTGAGTACATGAATTTTTTGAAAATTATCACGATTCGAGAAGCGAAGAGGGATAATTTTCTTTAAAAATTAATGTACGAGACAAATTTCCAGCAATTAATTCAAGCGCGTGGGGGATTCGGTAAGAAAATTTTATACCGGATTTATATTTAAATAGAAAACATTAAGTAAATATTTATTTTGACGTTATTCACAAATAAATAGAAGGCTGTGTGTAATGGTAGTTTTGGGGGAGATTTTTTTCTGATTTTCCCCGTTCTCTAGTAAAATAAAATATATGATATCAGATACACTATTATGTAAAATTAATTGATTTCATACAATTTTCTTACTAGGTTTCAGGGAAATGTTGATATTGACTAAAAATGAAAGTGGATACGTTCGTATTGCGGGAGATATTTTTGTATTTTCCCCGTGCCCTAGTAAAATAAAATATATGATATCAGATACACTATTATGTAAAATTAATTGATTTCATACAATTTTCTTACTAGGTTTCAGGGAAATGTCAATATTGATTAAAAATGAAAGTGGATGTTCGTATTGCGGGATATTTTATTTTTTATTTTTCCCGTGCCCTAGTAAAATAAAATTTATAATATCAAATACATCATTATATAAAAATAATTGATTTCATATAATTTTCTTACTAGGTTTCAGGGAAATCTCAATATTGACTACAAACAAAGGTGATATACAGCAAAAAATATATAACTATACCTATACATACATACTTAAATATTTTTCATATTCTTTTAGGTTTAATTCTAAGAAAAATCAATTTTACCGTTAATAATTTGTTTTTCAAATAATTCAGGAAATCGGGATATTTTATTCTTTATTCTAAATAGAATGTTGTTGGCGTATGTTGCCGGTTAAAAAAATATTTTGTAAAGTTAGCCATGGATTTGACATTCACTACTCCTGTCAATCAATATTTTATTTGTGGTATTATAAGTTCCTCATAACATTGTATACAATCATAAGTTAGTAAAAAGTGATAATAAAATGAACTTTCAATCGTATGAATTGTGTTCCTTTTGCAAAGAATCACAGCACATTAAAATGTACCATAAAAATGTAAAATATCTAACATACCTAGTGGAAGAATCTGGATTAAATCCTGAGCAGGAAAACTTATTTAAAGAGATTGGCAACATTCAGCGTGATATTAAGCCTTGTTTTGGATACAAATCTAATACTCAAAGAAATAAACTGGTGTCTCTGTATTATTTTTATTTTATGAAACACATGCATATTTAAAAAAAAAACACCGGTTCTGTGTTTTATTCACCACTTAGGAAAGAGGAGGTAGAAGTGGAATTTTTTAAGAATTTAAAATTAATTAATGATATTATAGAATGTACACCTTATTAAATTGTTGTAATATTTCCAACTCATAGAGTAAGTAAATAAAAAATATTGTCAATATTATTTCAATATTATATTTGTCTAATTATATGATAGCTGTCATGTGCCGGGAAATTTCCACTTATTAATTTTACGTCTACATGCTGATGTGGATAAACAATTTTCAGAAAATTTGATGGTTACCATAGTAACAATGTCGAAATAAAGCATCTGATTGGTTGAAAATGACTGGTATAAAATTTTCGGAGGAAACCTTTTGGGGCCAATAATTTTCGACGGACAACTTACTGCGGAAAGATATCTACAGTTCCTTAGAAATCAAATTAATGATTTCATTGAAGATTTGCCACTGGCTAACCAAGTTGATATCTATTTTCAACAAGATGGAGCGCCACCTTACAATTCTCAAGTCGTAAGAGAGCATCTGAATGACACCTTCCCAGAAAAGTGGATTGGCACTTATGGACCTATTCAGTGGCCTGCGAGGTACATTCTTAAAGAAAGAGAAATCATTTATTCAGCTAAGAGCTAACAATCAAATAAGAAATAGTACAACAATGAAAAAATATCCTAAAGCTAACTTTAAAAGTTAAAAAAAAAGTTCTCATAATTTTTCATAATGTATTATTTCTTTTTTTTTATTGGTGCCCCTTTTTACCCATTTAAAGCACGCCTCAGCGTGTTTAAATCGAACTTTAAAAAACGCGCGTTTTTTAAAGGTAACCATGACAACATCAACAAATCGAGAAACGTGAAGTCTAAATGACAAATTTTTTATTATTGATCTGACAGGAGTACCTTGTAATGTCATATAAAATATTACTCACAATTCGTTCATTTATATGTGCTCCTCCATCCATTTGATGAACTTTTCATATTCTATTTTATATATATCACTGGATTTTCGCGGTATTAACCGCGATTCTGCCTCACTATTAAAAAAATCGATATTAGAATAATTCATTTTTGAGCTCTGGTGACAACAAATATTGATCTTTGGTAACAAATTGCAAATGAATGTTTTTCTCATTTCCATGACAACGAAAGGTATACTGATGTCACATCACGAATTCAACCTTCTTGCATTATTAGTTCTTATTTCTATTATTTGTAGTAATAATACCAGTATATATGATTTCAAAGTGCACCAATAAAAAAAAATAACGTAAAGTATTCGTGGATAACTGGTCTTAAAAACACTTGCTCTATTTCGAGCACTCCGGCTGCGCCGTCGTGCTCGAAAAATCGCGCGTGTTTTAAAGCCCTTTTTATCCACTTATACTTTAATATACTATTTCATATTCTAGATTACCAGATCTTACTCCGCTATATTTTTTTCTCTGGGGAACAATTACAAATCAGGTGTATGAAACAGCATGAGCTACTCGTGAAAAACTGGAGTATAAAGTAAGGGTGGCATTCCAGAACATCACTGCGGAACAGCTAATCAATGTAGTGGGCGCAACAATTGAAAATTTTGAACTTTGCTGTGATCAAGGAGGAGATCATTTTGAAAATTTAGAACCTTAATGGACTAATTTGCGACTTTGAAATAATTCTTAAAAGGACTGTGAAGTCATAAGCCTCAAAGTCGTATTTTTCCCATGTTAATTGATCAAGAATGAAGCGATTCAGACAATCCATGGCATTCTAGATCGAAAAATAAAAATTGGAATAAAAATGACTTTATTTGTCAAATATTGACAAGTGAGGTGTTGTTGGATTTAGAATGTCATTCTCGATCGAAATAAGTAAAAATATATAGGATGTCCCATTTAAAAATCGAAAGTTGGGGTCATTTCCGCTCAAACCGGAAGTACGGCAAATCGAGTAAATATGTCAAAAAATACAAATTGAAATATAATACACAACCCCTAAATTTGGTTTTTCTATCTTCAATAATAAAAAAGTTATAGGGGTGAGGCACCTTGGAGAATCACCCGGTATATTCCATTTTTTACAAAAAAAGTCTTTTTTGCACCAGTGTCAAAAACACTTGACATTTTTGCATATCCACTGATGCGTAAACGTTTTCTTTTTTCACTGCAAAAATGATTCAAACAAAAAAACATAAAACATTACTTGTTGAAGAATTTATTTTCAGTTAGTTAATCAATTATTAATTATTTATTAGAATAATAATTGATGGTGAAGCTTGAACATTTACTTCCAATAAAATCTTAAAAAGTTGACTCCACAATTTTTTCAGATATTTTAATTTGTTTGGAAGCACATGGACAATTCTCAATTTTGTTATTCAAACTGTCTATATATGCTTCTGCTACGGTGGTAGATTTCCAGCCACCGTGACGTTTTTCTAATATCGTCCCTTGCTTTGGCCAAGAGAGTTACAGAGCTTCTCCTAAAACGTGACCTGTGTAGCTCTTATACTGGTCTTTTCCCAGCCATTTTGCGATCAAGCTGGCAATTTCTCCTATTTTATTTATCTTCTCATGTTGATTAACACATTTTCCTCTCGAATGTTTTAAAAATAATCTATTACTTTTTGTATGGGGCGGCCGTAGTGTTCTATACTTACGTTATATCTCAATATAATCAGAATTTGAAACAGTAAACGTTCTTGCGCAATAAGTCTTTGTATCCGGAATTTCAACAATCAATATAGACCCAGCATCTTCAATGGCATTAATAATTATATGTAACAATTCTTTACGGCGAAAAGCACCGCTTATTGCCTATACCCTGTATATTATTGAATTTTTGGAATTATCTTTTTTCCAAATATACCATGTAACCCCCCGTCCCCTATCGTATACCGTTTTTGAGTTAACGTCGAATAACTTAAACAAGTTGTTACTGTAAATACCTATCCTATAAAAGTTAAGATTTTTAAAGTAAGCTATGAAAATGACAACTATATTATGTTTGTTTAGTGACATTATTTGATAGAATAATCAAAATTGTTCACAGTGAGGAATAAACATTCAAATATTTATACAAAAATAGATAACAAAGATTTATTTAGGAAATTTAAATAACATGATAACTCATGAAAGATGTTCAATGTGTCCACCATTATTGTCGATGCATAATTGATAACGTCTTCTTATATAAGTGCATTGGAAATTGCTTCATTATTGACATTCAGATTCTCAATTTCAAGTCGAAGCGTGTCTTTAATGGGTTGAATATTATTATGATTAACAATGTCCTTTAGAAATCCCCAGAAAAATGAATCAGTTGGGGTCAAGTCCCGACTGTTAATTGGCCATTTAATACTTCCATTATTTCTTATACATATTGGGAATACATTATTGAACGGGTAGGACACCATGCGGGGTTGCCCCATCTTGCATCCAAATCTTATACTGGCAAGCTCGGCTTCCTAAAAATTATGTAAAAGAATATTTTCTACTTCTGGGATGAGTATTTCTTGATAGGTAACTCCTGTTAACAATTAATCATAAAATATAGGACCAACAATTTTATTTCTGAAAATTCCGCATCAAACGCTAACAGTTTTTCTTCTTGTTTCCTTTATTTGTTTTACCAATCTTTTTCTGTTGTCCTTTTTCTCCCACGACCTCCGATTTTTCCTATTGAAAATTCCTGCCGTAGAAAAGGATCACTCATCAGTCCATAATATTTTAGATGCATATCGGGATCTTCATTCAAATTTTGAACCATCTGTTGGCAAAATTTCAGTCTTTTCCTCTTATGAATCTCAGTTACCTTTTGGTAAATATTTTTGATTGTTTTTTCTGATGGTGTTTGCGATTTGGATACAACACCCTATATGCACTTTTCCATTAAAAAAATGCACGTTCCATTAAAAAAATGTCACTAACCATACATAATATAGTTGTCATTTTCATGGCTTACTTTAAAAATGTTAACTTTCATAGGATAGGTATTTGCAGTAAGAACTAATCTAAGTTATTCGACGTTCAATAACTGAAAAACGGTATACGGTACTATATGGTATATTTTTGAAATCAGGAAAAAAATATTCCAAAAATTCAATAATATACAGGGTATCCCATTTAAAAAAAATATTGTATCCCCTGTAATCTACATTTTCAATAGCATTTTATCAAAATTCAAATACCCAAACTACTTTAACATTTAACTGTTTTTCTATAGGCAATAAGATATTTGATAGGATAGAAAATTATGAATTTTTTGTCAGAATTTAGGAATTCGATTTTTATAATACCAGAACTGAATTGCATAATTGATAATTATTTTTCATTACAATATACAAATACCAGTTCAATTCAGTTGCTATTTTTTTTCATCTTGCAAAGTTTGGATCTGGTGTGTTATGAAGTAGGCAATGGAATCGATTATTTTTACATTCTCTCAGAAATATCAAATCACTATGGCTAATTCCAAAAATTTTACTAAAATCTAATTGGAGAAATACTATTTTACTGTCCTAATTGCAATACTTTTATGACCCTCCTCTGTATTCTCTAATCAGATTCCTTTTTTATTTCTCAAGTGAATATTCATTTCAGATTTTTTTTAACAATAAAAATGATTCTGGGGTTTTGTTTTTATATACGTATCTTCTATAAGCAGCCAATTTATATTCCTAGCTCAAGACTTAAGGAAATCATTTAGGTATTTTTGGTTCCAATGGCCTGGTTTGTTGCTTTGAAGTGAACTGATGTGTAGAGTTAGTTAATATTCATTATTAATTATATATGCTTTCCTAAATACATTCGGTGCCAAATGTCTCACTTTCTTACACCAGGTGTACACATTTTTGGAAGACGCGATTATTTCTTTTTGACAGAAATGTAGCACATAAAATGTAGTTTCTATGAAATACTTAATTTTCCTGTTTTCATTATTGTTCATAATAAAATCATAATTTCGAACCGTTTATCGGCGTAAAATAATTATATTGTCGATCCAATAAATTAAACACTGTGGAGTGGACTTTTTGCCTTCATACATTTTGATTGATTGCAAGTGGAATATTTCGAAAAATAAGTGCTCAAACAACTGTAGTGAATCAAATTTTGTTTAAAATAAATCATAGATAATATAAAATTTAAGGAAATGCCCTTGGGCTTTAGCATCCAAAAAAATTAAGCAGTACTCTGTGTTCATGTTTTTTTCATGAATATTCGTAGATGTTTGTATATACCGTGTGTCCATTTAATGCGTAATTCTTCGATATCTTGAAAATATAGGGTGAAACTTTGGAGGAAACAATGAAGTTGCCTCTCAAAAAAAAAATCAACTGTACAGGGTGTTTCACAAAAGCGGCAACTTGTCGACTTTTTCAAATATATTTTTCACATGAAATTGATCCTCCTTGTGGACATTGTGAAGGATAAAAAATCCGTTGCGGCGTTGTAAATATTTTTTAATTTTTACCACTATTCCAGGGTCTTAATGGCTAAGGCAGAGAAAAATTTCGTGCAGTAATAAAATTTCTGGCTCTAGCAAATGTGCTTTAAATTTGTACTACAACCAATGAAAAGTGTTCAATACTAATCATTTATTATTTGATGGGTCACATAGTTTGAAATATTATATATAAAAAAGAAAGCTTGTAAACTCGAAATTCAAATAATAATTATTTGTTGAATTTGTTTCACCGAAGATTAAACAGTAGAAGTGAATGTCTTTTGCTTCAATTTTGATATGATTTTCGAATGATATCTCGTACATTTTCAAAGATATAACAAAAGTTCTTTTTTAAAATAAAAAATGACAATTGTGACTAAGAAGAAACAATGGTACATTGACGAAGTGGAAAGTTTTCTTTACGCGAAAAAGTGATTACGGAGTGTTTTTCAAAGCCATTTTTTTGATAAATCCGAACTTATTCCAAATCAGTGATTCACATGAACATGAGTAACAATTAGTGCAAAAGAAAAATATAATATTCTCATATTTGAAACTAAGAAAAAGTTGTCCAAACAATTATCATTGATTTGAGAAAAATTATTTCTATAATTCATTGTCTGTGACAAAAGAAATTTTTTCATATGTGGAAATCACAAATGCGTTGGGTAGCAAAAGGATCATGTTTTGTATTTCAACTCAAGAAAATGTTTCACTTGCATTGGGAAGTTTACACAATTTATTGAAAAGGGGTTTCTACTCAATATGAAGCCATACCTCGGTTTCGCGGCTAAGAAACCATTTCAGCGGACTTCAATAGCAATCAGCAACTGTTTCATGATACATTGTTGAATGTGAAACTGTGGTATGGCTTTGGACTTGAAAGAAATTTACGTTGGAATTATGGAAAATTCCCAATGTAAGACATTTACTTCGCTAGAAAACTTCAATAAGAAACAAAATAAATAAATTCCACATCTAGAAGAGTTTCCTCGAATTCCAAATTTTATTTTTCATACAAAATGGAGAAGCGGTATCTTAAATTTTCCATCAAATCCAACACAGTCTCCATAAAAACAAGTATAGGTACAAATGTTCGAACAGATTTAGGCAGACGAAATCTAATTGTTCATCAACACAAATCTTGAGAAAACAAGGATATATCGTAGATCATTCTCTGGAAAGAAAACGTAAAGATCGAACATTTAAAAAAGTTGATGAGGCCAGTAGAGTAATGCCCACCTTGGACTCAATTACCAAGCAATTATCCGACTATCCTGAATATACCTTCCAAGCCCAGGGTGAAGAGTTACAATATTTTTGTTTTAGATACAAAAAAATATAAAAATTAAATGTCACCATTGACTTTCATCTTGAAGGATTAGACATGAGTAATTATTCAACAGATAACATAACTCCTGTCGCTACAACTTGTATGTTGTGTCCAATCATAGTGGAACAACTTATAGCATCACTACACGGCTTACTGTAGGCACCTTTATGTGGACACATGGCACGAGTACAATGACTCAAGAGTATCACCGATATCACCAGAATTCCTCATAAGTGTTGAAGCATTAGTCCTCTTCTATGAGCAAGAGAGCACCAAATCATTTATTTGAAAAAAAACTCGTGTACTCAAAAGTTACTTATTGCTATAATATCATGTAATCCATTATTATTAACTTTCGGACCATTTCTAATTATCGCCCAATATACCTAGCAAAAAATGTTAATAGTGAAAATCCTTTCTAAATGCTTTAATAATCTCCATTTCCAGATAGTTTACGGAAAATTTGTTTTTAAACAAAAATACGCAAAGTTACATTTGAAGTAAAAGATTAAATCTTCACCTATGATAGGCATTTTCGATCAAAGCGCAAATCCTATTATGTTTTATCAGGAATGGGTGATAAATCCCATCCTCATCCAACTAAGAATGGATATACTATACAACTATTTTCATAGCAATTAAAAATTCACAATCATAAATTTTCAGGACAATCTCTATGGGGTTAGGAATCTGTATGGGGATATAAATCTGTATGGGGCTAGAGAAATTGTTCAATAATTTTTGGTCCGTTTTAAAGTCGTTATATATAAAAAAAAATTTCGTTGCATGACTGAAATTTTGACCTGCTACAAATGTTATTTAATCATATAACCTAGTCAATAATAATCTCAAAATCCATTAATTAATATTAATAACTAACCTTTTCAATAATTTTTGATAATTTTGAGAATATTGTACAGAATTCTAGCGTTCATGTTTTTGGCTTGTAATTAAATTTATAATGAATATAATTTTTCCACTGTTCAATTAGGCAAATTTTCATTAGTCTTTTACCTAGGTAGTAGTAAAAAATATAGTTGACGCATTAGAGAACGAGAATCGAATACTTATACAGATAACAATTTCATGGAATTGAAGATAAGAAATGTGTTTATTTTTATTGGTGATACCTATTACTTTAAAATCTGTTTGAAATAGGAACCAATCAAACGTCATTAATGTAAATACAAGTATGGCCCCTATACGGATTATTGGTTGGGGTTTCAATTAATCCACGGTTCAAAATGTGTTTCGAAAAAACTCCCTACAATTTCAGAGTTCTTGGAAATTATGTATCCAAAGAACCGAGTTCTTTCAACATTATTATTGAATCGAGACCACATTACTTCCCAGCTCTGGAGAATACTGAATCTGTGTTGTTTTTCGAAAAAACCGTAGGTGGCAACTCGACATATGCGCCCCACCATCGCCGAAACGCCTCTTTCCGGAGGCCCGACACCTCCACTAGCACTTTATCCCAAACATTTTCACACTTCCTCGTACGCGAAACTCGTCCATGCGTCCGTCCAGCATCCCGGCGTGCCGTAACAATAGAAGATCGTCGGTCCCCACCCGGCTAAAGTGTCTGACTCCAACGTCGGTGCTGCTCCTCGCTTGTTTTTTCACAGCCGCTGCTATAACAACCTGTAATCTGCTCACGGGAAGGCAGTCGTATGTTCGGAAAGCACGTAGAGTGTATGTACGCCGTACTCTGTTTCTACTCTCGCTCGCTCGATTTTCGCTACATAAACAAATGAATGACGATGATGTGTATCGAGGTGTACGCCTACTCGAGGTTGGTTTTGGATGACAGTATTTTGTTTTGAGAAGTGGCGCACATGCTTTAATTTATCGATTCCCTCGCGATATACGAAGGACAATAATGTGTACAAATTATATATAGAAGGATCTGTGATATTTTGGTATTTATAAAGTGACAGTTTTTGTGATATTTATATAATTATTTACTAGAGGATTGATTCAAATCAAATATGATGCCGCCTGGTAGAAAAAATGGAAGAAGGAGGGTTAAGAAACAAAATGGTAAGCCGACAACTGATTTATTCCACTTTCCACTAACATTTGGTACCTACTCTTATGAAATCCTATACCTATGCGAGCCTTTTTTTAACGACAATGTTTGAATTATATTAACATTGGTAAATATTAAGTTAGTCCTCTCCCTGAGGTAAAATACTTTTCTTACGTGTTTTTGCCTTTTGAACACGAATCTCCGGCGGTCTTATAGGTACCGTTTCCGAGTTTTTACTTTTTTATAACCTAATTTTCAAGCACCGTTTTCTCGCACAAAAATCACTCAAAATGCCTCTTTCTTTTTACCAGCATAAACAATAAACCTTAAGTCACTTATTTTCGGCACAACTTTGCACAAAATATTGCCGGTTTTATCGAAAAAATCCTCCATAAACAGTTACAAATAAACAAACTTTACACATCTGACAGATGAAATTTAGTAATTTTAACTTCTCTGCATGTTGGTAATAACTAATAAATCACCGCCAACTTTTCGAATTCAAATATGACTAATAGTTTCCCCTTAATTCATATTTGCAATTGTTTTTGGTAACCATATTTGAATTCGAAAAGTTGGCGGGGATTTATTAGTTATTACCAACATGAGTGGACAAACTTAATAATTACCTTAACATTACTTGGAATAACGCAAAATCCCTTCAATTGTACTATCAGTACCTACGCGATGACATAAGAAGTATATAGTTTTTGGCACCACGAGTATCGTTTTAATTTTTATTGGATCCTTGTTTTGGTATCGTCTATTCCTCGATATTTTGTCAAGGTAACTATCTGAAACATACTGTATATTAGAAAGCGTGTGCTTAGTTTTTTAAAACCGTGATAATTTAGCAAGTCATCAGATACATCACAGAACACGTAGGACAAATAATCTAAATCTACATCTGCCTATACCCTCCACGACTTTGACCAGAAAAGCAATTATATATGAAGGCATAAAATATATAATCACCTACACCTTACAAAACTCCTTTAAAAAATTTCGGAAGTCTGTTAAAGATGTATTACTTGAGGGAGCTTACTATAATGTGGAAGAGTACTATTCAGAGAATTGGTAGACTATGCAGTTTCGTATAATTGTACAGCTATATATGTTTTTTTATATGTTAATTTGTTTGTATCTTATGTGTATATTTATTTTAAAAATGTTTTATACTCCTGTGTAATGATGAGAAATAAGTTTTTAAGCGCATCTGACGTAGTACAATTAAGGTAGTTCCGCCACGAGACAGTTGAATTAGGAAACTATTAAAATTTGGCCCTACGTATTGTTTATCATGTGAACAACACATCTATAAAATTTTAAGAAGTTTCACCATCCCGAACCCGAGATATATATAATTGAAGTTGACTCAATTAACACGTAACTTATGGACCATACATAGGCAAACAGCACATTATTAATTCTACCGTTAGTACTAAAATTAAGAAGTTCATGAAAAACGAGGAGGAGCTAGAGCAGGATATCACAGATATTGTGAAAAAAAAACAAAGTGATTGACCATCTAGTTTGACAGATATAATCAAAACTACTCTCGTTATTCAAAATAGTCCACGGGGAAGCGCACATTATTAATTCTACCGTTAGTACTAAAATTAAGAAGTTCATGAAAAACGAGGAGGAGCTAGAGCAGGATATCACAGATATTGTGAAAAAAAATCAATGTGATTGACCATCTAGTTTGACAGATATAAACAAAACTACTCTCGTTATTCAAAATAGTTCACGGGGAAGTGCACACCCTAAAGGTGGGGTCGTAGAGAAATGCGGATTGTGCCAGGGGACTTTTTAAAGAAGGACAAGGGACCATTTGAGGGTCTGAACGCGAAAAAAAACTCCTCCTAGTTGACCCCTTCGATTTTAACGATACCCCCCTTCCCCCCAAAAAAAAAGTTCAAGAAGAGTACTACAAAAAAGTCGATTGAAGTTTTATCGAAAATCGGGGAAAAAGGGGGGCCCGGGTCTGAAATTTTTTTTTTGCTGCGCTTTTTGGGGACATAAATTTTTTGAGTCGCCGACTTTCTATTACGAAAACATTTTCTAGAGTCGAGTTCAAAAAAATTTTTTTTTCGCGTTTCAAATCGAAAAGTCCTTTGAAATTTTTCAATTCCGTCGAAAATAATTTCCCAATTCAACTGTCTCGTGGCGGAACTACCTTAATGTTTTTTTTTAACTTTGTCAATAAGAACATGTTTTTTTTCTTTGACAATAAAGTATATTTCTCTCTCTCTCTCTCTCTCTCTCTCTCTATACACGTAAAACCTAGATAAGTAGTTACTATTAACTCCTGCTAAAAGAAGGTTGAAGAAATGGTAAAAACGCTTCACCTGTGTGAAATTTGGCCCCCAACGAGGGGCTAAATTACGAAAATTGTCAATGAAAACAGGTCGGAATCCTACAGCACGCACGTCACTGCGTCTTAAAGAAGTAGACCTAATTTATAGTTCATATAGGTTAGTAGAAGCAGACCGACAAGATACATGGCATAATTTTCTATGATGTTTCCTGTTTCTTTACTTCTAGGATCAAAAACATTCAATCATCACTTTCTCGGTTCTTGTAACAATGCTCATTCGTATTTTTTATTAATTTCGGGAATTTAATCAAGCATAAAGAGTAGATTCACCCGATTTTTGGTCAACATATTCACAGTTCAAATCGCCAACCCTGCAACTCAAAACTGCAAACACAATATTCATATTGAACCATAAAATAATAACAGAAGGCGGAAGGGAAGGCGTTTCGAAGAATCGGGATATGTACAGTTTATCATCGGAAGTGATTTGATGTAGGTGTAGTGAAAGTTATATACCGCGAGTTTGAATTATAATTCAGTGAGTGTTGAATGAATGGATATGATAGAATATGCGTTGCTTGTTAAGGCATTTATATCGCTAGAAATGTTTCCTATATTGTACTGGACATATATGTTCACTGATTTAGATTTGCATTATTAGGAAATTAAAAGAATATTGAGTAGCTGAAGATATATGTATATTGAGAATATGAACTTTAGTGAGATACAAAACGAGATAAAACTAATCGAAAAAGGAAAGAGTGACAACAGCGCATTAATTACTAGGCGACAAATATGGACACGGGCATAGTTAATTATACATCAAGTCGTTTATTTGGCTGCTTAAAACTTTAAATAAACGCCTACATCGGTCGATTCATTAAGTTTATCTCTTCCTCACCGATCATTGAGTATTTATATCGTTGGCAATGAATTTTATAAGGCCCTAAAATGCCAATAAATACCAAATATTAGTTTATGTAAGAAGTACGCAAAGTGAGGCTTTAGCGGACGAATCGGATTGTTTACGAGCTGCCAGCCGAGTCCGCAATATGAAGATGATGTCCGCTAAAGCCATTTGGTACGTGTTGCATACAACATGTTTTGTATTAGTTTTCCAAATAAACAGGACAGAAATGCCGCACATATTCCTCCCCTTGCATACTTTGCTTTGGAACTCATTGCCTAGGGAGGTGTTCCCCGAGGCATACAACCTTCAGAAATTTAAGAAGAACACCAACTCCTACCTTCTTTCTCTAGGTTCCCACGATGTTCTCTGAACATTACAGGATATCCCTTTTCGTGGGAACCAGAACATAAAAAAAAAATAAAAAAAATAAGCGATTGTTTATCAATGATACTATTGTCAAATAATAGTGTTAATTTTTCATGAAATAAGTATTCCAAAATAATATTTCGAAGAAAACGTGTGCTAAAATAGATTAAAGGTAATGTACAAAAGACCTTATAGGTCGAGGTACGTAGAGGCTGAAGAGCCATAACGATTCCCCTACAATCTACAAGTTATGACTTTACAAAGGACAGTAGGAAAAGTAACTGGACGTTAGTTATCTAGAAATGTCCGTCACGCTTTTTAACAAATGCTAATTTTCAATCAATCAACATGTTCGTCTATATCTATTCTGTACTCGATGACCCTTCCTCTCTTGACTGATGGTGGAGACATGTTATATGTCATAGTCGAGTTTTCTGTGGAAATCATTTGAGTTTGGCCATTGCAATGAAAAATTGAATTGCCGAATAATAAGTATTCTATTGAAGGCTACATTCCTGTGCACGCCACTGGTTTTGTTCCGAACATTATCGCTTTTATATCGGACGATGATAAAACACGTCGGTATTCCGTTTTAGCGAAAAACCTGGGCATTTTTCGAATTTTACGCTGCACTTTTTTCCGTATGTTTATGTTTACATCGCGAAATGTTGACCTCATTACATTAACTTATCTCAAATTGTAGGATATACATTTTGTATGTGATGTAACTCCTTCTGAATGCAAACACTATTCGGATTGCCGATAAACTAATAAGTAAGTTGACTTTTTACAAATTGAAATTGCGATTTACGAGTTTACTAATTAGTTGAGTTTGTGCGTTCGCGTGTCAGTACAGGGAGAGTATCTGAAAAGTATTAGGCCAATTAAATACTTGGAAATTTTACTCGTGCATATGTTTCCGACAGCTTTGTAGCTTTGTAGTTGTCCGAATAAATTTTGATTCGTTATCATTATATGTCAGTATATTTGGTTCTAGCGTTTTTTTTATATAATATTTGTCGAATTCTAATAAATCTTTTTATGTGGAATTTTGGCAGATAATGAATAACAAATTCTTAAAAAATGGCGCTACCAAAAGTTCCTTTTGAAATGTTTTGTTATGGGTAAAATTCTGGGGTTCATTTTTGAGGGAAATGAATCCACTATATTTGACTCATCACCCAAATGCAAACCCATTCACCAAAAATTGGTACCCGACTTTTGATTTATTAAATATCTTGAAGCAGTTCTGAAAACGGCATTAACATGGACTTGTTCCTACGGAAGTTTTTGTAAAAAAACATTCACGTTTTTCTGTACATGATTAACGTTTAATTATTCTTGCATTAATTTCCAACTGGTAATTATTAGGACTTGATTGTTATTATTGCTGATTTCTCACTGAAAATACTACCTATATCCTGACTAATACTATACTACAATTATCAACCATTTACCGGATTTTTTCTTTGTTCTATTTCTGTGAACGTTATGAAAGGTATGGGATAAAAATGACCTTGCAAAGAATTAGAGACTGAATTCCGTATTAATCATGTGAGCTAATTGAAATCATTTGTGGACGTTTAAATTGGATTGGGTCATCAAATAAGTAGCTTGTTATCTTGACAAAAGTATAACTTTAACCGATGATATCTGAAATCTTGGCACTTGAAAGTGTATTTTATAATAATAAAAAACTCGAACCGGTGTCGCAATGCTTACCTAAAACCAATATTCCAAGCAAATATTTTTTTTTTCATTCTAGTTTCAAATTAAGTATTTGGGTTTTCAGCTAGATTTAATCTCAAAAACTCGTACTTTGAGAGAAACATAGAACCACATAAAATGTGACAATAGCAGCTGAGAAATTGCAACCAATCTATCATTTGATTCATTTTCTTGTCAAAACAGCTGATAGGTTTCCTGAAAAATTAAAAATAACGGTCGTTAGATGTACTATAATTTTCTTGAAAAAAATATTAAAATAGATTATTACAATAAAATTGAAGGAGTAACCCAAAGTACGATTTCGGAAACACGGGGTCATTATTACTACAATTGAAATATATTGAAAAACTAGCGGATTACGGCCTATAATAAGTTTGAATAAATCATCCAAATGACGTGCGACTACGCTTATTCTATACAGGGTGTGTTTTAACTTGTTGCACTACCGCAAACAATTGATAGTTCTTCGGAAAATAACAATTTTTTTTTTATGAAAAATTTACGAACAGTTGAAAATAAGTGAGAAAAAATGTATTTGCCACCTCCACTCTATGCTGATTGATGATAGGGGTATCTTGTAGTTTATTTTTCATTATTGTGTTGTACTTTGAAATTGTGATAATGGATTTCTTCTACACAGCTTGGATAATAACCTATAAGGTAGGTATCATTTGATTTATTACTCCACTAAAGTTGAATACATATCGCCGTTCGCGCCAGTCAACTGATGTTATAAGCAGCTTGCTGTCCGTTGCTTCGCTTTTATTTCGAATAACAATAGGGAATACTCTTTTTACATTTCTCAAACCACTAGTTTCACATATTTAAATGTAAATTCAAGCAAACAAAATGTATTTTTCTCAATTCTAGAACAGTAGTGGATCAACTTAGAGTATCCGACTAATCACAGCATTAATTATTATGTAAGTAACTTGAGCACAGTACGTAGTATCTTGCATCAAGGAATTGGCAGTGTTTTTTTACAAGTGGGTTATTGTCCAGGCGTATAGTGGTTCCCCAAAAATGTGGCTAAATTATACGTAAAATAAGATATTTCTTGAACTTTTAACCACTTAACTTCGTTACAAAATTGCATTAAACCATGTCTTTCATGGGAGTACAACAAGTAGATTATATCCTGTATATAGGGTATTCTTTAAGATGCGAAATATATTTTTTTAATAATTCAATAATGTCATTTCCTATATCTTCTAATTATAGTTCTTTTCATCGAATCGAAGAAAGTGGCTCAAAATATGACATTATATGAAGTGATAATGTTACAGAAGAGTTGAAATAACCTTGTAATTTTTTTCCACTCGACTTCATCCATGAAGACATGATTCTGGTATTGAAGTAATTGTGGTGGATTGGCCTTAATTGCCGTTCTGCCAGCTTTACATATAATTTGAAACGCGAAATCCCCCAAAGGCATTTTATCTACTACTTCACCTATGAGATTGTATGGATACCTGTTATTACCTTTCAATTTAAATGGGTTTTAGTGATTTCTAATAACTGGCTGGGATTTTTTTTATTATGTATCTGAAGAACGCCTTCGCAATATGCCCATATGTAGGATGATGGTTGAGAATCGGTGTACATAACTGGACTCATTTTGATGAATGATGAGAGGATGGACAAGTGAAAGCTGAAAGCTACGCGGATTTCACTTCGATTTTACAACCATTTTTTGTGGGGTATTGCTCCTTTTTGGAAATGTATAGATTATTGCTGTAGTGTTCCTATTCTTCTACAACCAACAACTTCAACACACGACCAGGGTTGGTAAAAAACATGTTTTATTTAAAAAAAAACATTCAGTTATTTTTTAAATAAAACTGTTTTTTTTATTTAAATCATGTTTTTTTATTCGTTCAAAAAACATGATTTAAAACATAAAAAACACGTTTAAAACACATTTTTTGGGTACCAAATTTTTTATGTGACATTGCTATGATAGTTTCGGGTAAATTATTTAAATCTGGCAACACCGATTACAACTTTGTTTATATATGACAGGGTGAATCTCTCCTGCCTGTTTGTGTTTAATATATTGTTTGAGAGAAAAAGATATATTATTTGGAACAAATTTAAACTCACTCATTCTTCAGACAGATAAACAAAAAGGGTGAAGTGCAAAAATTGGCATATCACTGAACTCTCTTCACCGTTCAAAGATTACCTTTCTTCTACAAAATCTACAACAGATGTTAAACCATTGACATGGAGGCTTTAAAAATAGTAGTAAGACTAAAATACAGTTGCCGGTGTTGAAAAGATTTTATTAGCTCTCGGGCTAGTTCATAGCAAACCGAGGAATCGCCTTGGGATAGAGAAGTTAATGACAGCCTTCCAGCCAATCAATACAACATCTGATGACAGTGATGACACCAAATCAGAATGATTTAATTTTATGTTTATTTACAAGTTTTGAATCCATTTATTCTACAAGAAGTCATGTCAAATTTGTCTTACTCCTTAGAGAATAGTTTTTGTGTTGTATTTGTTTTTCTGTTATACATTTTTGTTGATTTTTGAATTATCTAGTGTTTTTTTTTTCATAAAAAACTTATTATAAACATTTTTGTTAAACAAATATGTTTTAAACAGAGGGTCATGTTATGGATGGGGAGGTCGGCGGATGCCAGATCCGCACTTGAATTTTCAAAAATGTTTCATTAATAATATCTCTGGTATTATGCAAGATTAATATAGGTAATATTTAGTATTTTAGCGAGTACATATATATATATATATATATATATATATATATATAGTGTGTCACAGAATCCTGACGATGAAACAATGAAGTTTCGAAACGTCGACTATTGAAAATTATTCTACATTTCCGCCACACCAACACAAGTTTGACCAGTAAATATTCTTTTTCTTGAATGTGCATGAAAATTTGCTTTTTATTTTCATTAATTCCAACATTGAGATATCCCAAAAAAGTAAGAAGTAATATTCTAATTACAGGGCTGCACATACTAATGGATTACTTGGTACAATGAATTGTCCAACATATAGTCTTCAATTTACATAATGAGTTATGGTAATCTTTATGAATAATCTTAGATATGTTAAAGTCTTCGTCTTGGATTTACTACAAATGTATAATGCCAAAACAAAGTCAACAAATTTGAACTCTGTTATTCACTGTTTTCCATAGGTGATTTCATGACATGAACGACGTTTCGAATGAAGCCTACACGTTCAAATCCTCGTGATTGTTCGTCATCCGCTACTACGCATCACCCAGTACGTATAATGGAAATAGATTCGTTCAGAACACTATTTCTGTCTCCCTGTCTGAGGATCACACAGAGTAAAAAGATGACATAATAGTCGCACATGCATCGGCTGGACCGAAATAATCATAGGCACCTGCGATTTGCCGCAACATTATTAATAGAACACTGTGAACTCTTTAGTGTTTTGTTTTGTCTCATCCTCTCCGTACAAGAATTTGAAACCTCTTACATATGCGGTTTTACATGGTGGAATCGTTTTTTTGTTGGAAGAAGCAATAAAACGAAGGTTTTGGCCAGGATTTGTTTTTCAATTCATTCCAAATTATTCACCAACTTTTATTCAGGTGAATTCGCCGAGTTTGTCTCATCTGAATGTTTTCGGGTGTTTCACAGTTATATGCAATGAAGTCTATTCAAAATTCTATTGAACTAAAATTTGTTGGAAAATGGAAATTCCTTTATATTGCTAGTTATTTCAAACCTTACTACAGTATATTTTTCGAATTGAAAATAAAAACAGATGTCCCTCTGATTCAGAATTAAAAAAAATAATGAAAAAAATGCAATTACAAATCTATTTTGCCGAAAAAATCATCATTGCCCTATTTGCTACAACATGCAGAACTTGTATAAATGATTACTGAATTCACCTGAAGACGATTGCAGATACAAGCATTCGAAACGTCGTGAAAACCTTTTAAATACATTAAGACGATGGACGTCCGAAACGATAGTAATCAAGTTACCACATCGTCTACAACCTTCAAACAAACGTTGTATAAATGAGATGTGACAAATATGTCATAACTTTCATTAAGGGTATGAAGAAAAATATAATAATATTTATATTTACTGAAAACAAGTACCCTTCCATACCTTCCAGCACTAGATTCCATGAGATTCTCCCAAGAGAAACATCTACAAGAGATCGGCTGGATAAAAAGAGCAGACGATCCTTTACGGTCTTAGAAAGTCAAACGTCAGAGATCCTCCCACAGTACCACTTTTACTCCAGTTGGACTCTGGGGGATCTCCAGCCCATCCGACTTCCCAGGGAGTCGGCCACACGATCAAAAAAGGAAGACTGGTGGGGGCGAGTCTGACCTGGGGCAACCTCCCAATAGAATGGTCGACGGCAAAGGTTTCCTACCCAACTCCTTCTGTTCGATTTGTCTCACATCATTCACGGAAAACACCAAAAAAAATGTAGATATGCATATTAGGGAGAGGCTAATGCGGGATAATACCCTCAATCCTCAACAATATGACTACATACTGGCAAATCTACGGATCTAGCACTCAACAATCTCATGGGAAAAATCACACTCTTTGGTAAACGTACAAATTGCACCGCTTTCCTTGATATTGTAGGAGCGTTTAAAAACGCCCAACCAAAATCCGTGAATCGAATGCAGATGAATCAGTCAGTGAATATGCACCTGGATCAGAAACATTGCTTCAATACAAACCATGTGATGAGTACATCAGATTCAGAGCTTGATGGTCTCCAGCGGCTATCATTCCTAATCATTACGGTCCACACTGACAACGGCTCTAAAAATACTCCTGAACCTTAACTCTTCTCCACATCCTCGTGGAGAAGGAGGCCAGAAATAGGTCCTATCGACTGCTGTCGTAGCAGGGAATATTCAGGTAAGTTCAGTGAAAATAGAAACCACCACATACCGAGGATGCTTATCAGACTCCCCAGTCCCCCCTACTATTAGTTGAAAGGTCCTCTTCCCAGAGAGAGATAATTGTTCAGAGGGAAATACCCCTTGACCAGGAGTGACTATCTACACCGACGGCTCCAAAACCAATACGTTTGTTGGAGCAAGGTTGTTCGGGAAAAGGCCAAGAGTTGAAATGTCGGGCAACCTTGGCAATCTCACCTCCACTTTTCAGGCAGAGGTGTTTGCCATTTTGGGCGAGAGACCTGACTAGTCGTTTCCTGGCAAACAAAGGAATCAGAATAATATCAGGCAGCTCAAAAAGTCCTGAGTTCCAACAGTGTGGAACTAGCGACAAGTATTTAACTGTCTCGATGAAACCAACAGAGTTACACGTCTCTGGGTCCCAGAGCACAATGGGGTGAACACACTCGCAAGGAAAGAATCTGGCTCTGATTTCATCGGACCGGAATCGGTTCTCGGCATCCGGAGAAATGCTGCCAAGGGCATAGTCTCCAAATGGGTAGAGAGGAAAACCCTCATGTGCCATACCAGGCCGAACCCATTTGCAGGCGATCATATTTCACCCAGCAAAATGCATGACAGCGTAAATTCTGGAATTCTGCGCATTCTTGCAGGACTGCTAACAGGTCACTGCTGTCTGAGGTACCATATGCAAAGAATAGGACTAGAGCAATCATCAGATTACCGATCCTGCAGCATGGAAGACTAATCAGCAGAGTACATTGTATGTACCTGCGTTGCCCTGGAAAGTGCCAGGCTACTGACGTTTGGCTCTATCCAACTAGAGCCTGAGGACTTCAAAGAAATCTCACCACAAGCAACCTTGAACTTCATCAAAAAATAGTATAGCAAGGTAAACTATGAGCCACAAAAGAGCCGCTATGCAGTCGCAGTGGTGGGTTGGTCTATCGTCCAGTCATCTCGAACCTAACCTAACTCATTAGATATGGAAATCATAAATACAAATTTGGTCTCTATTTTTCCAGGGCAGTCTGGATATTTGCATCGTTTTCTTCCACATATTGGTAGATGCCGCAACTGATCTCTTCTGGAATCTGAATGAGATGATTTTTTTCAGTTCTACCTTCGGTTCCAAAAAATTGAATGGCCTGTCTTCTCTTGTCGGTAATCTACTCTTGTGAAGATTTCAGCTAAAGTCGAGTTGAATTCAGAGAGAGGGTTTTGTTGTTCAAGTCATCGGACAAGCATCACCATTGCTGTTTTCTCAGTTGGGAACCATACCTTTAATGCACATTCTTTTTTTCGATTGATAATTATACGCCATGATTCAAACGACGGTAACTGCGATGATTCTGATCAGAGGGCGTTGAAGCCGCGTCTAACATAAGAAGCAAGTGTGCTAGGTATGGAACAAGAGGAAATTTGAGGAAATACAGAATTTCACTAAGGAATTTCTATAACGGTGTCTTATTTGGTACGCGATGCAGTAAGGGAATTACGAGGCAAACAAAAATATTCAAAAAAGTTTGAGCGAGCCAAGTTCCTTCTTAAATTTTTTATATATGAGTATTATCATCATTATATAACTACGTCAAACATTGTCTTAAATAATTCAATGAAGAACCATACCTGTTTTAAAGTTTTGTACAAGCGAATGACGTTGGTTCTAATGACTATCACTTGTAATATTACATAGATTTTAATAACTTGAATTTTGTTATATTAATTGAAGAGTTTTTTTCTGTACAAGTAACATAGTTCTTAAACACACTTTTTCGAACAGTACGAATTTAGTGATTCTTTTTTTGCAGTTGAATTCAGCTCAGAATAGTGTTTTCTATGTGTCCAAGAATTATAGAGATAATACTTTCTGACATATGAATTTTTTGGTGTTATCTAAGAGGATTTAATAACACAATTCTTATTTTTTTTACTGTTATCAATTAATTCTCAATCATATTTACCGTATTAATAGAAACCGGCATATCCTTTCTAATTTTTATTGGTTGTTTTTTGTATTCACGAAACTAATAAAATTTCGCCGCCATATTTAGTATGGCAGATTTTTTTGATATAAATAATGAAACTATGCGAATAATTACAAGGACTTGGTTTTTGCCTCCAATTTTCTGCCAATATATGTAATTATCACTTTATTCACTCAGCGTCTATTTTCAAATTTGTAATGATCGTTAATCGGTTGTCAACGGCAATATTGAAACCTAGTATAATCGCTTCTACGAAAAGAAATGATCAGGTTCAAATTGATGATTATTAATTATGGCATAATTAGACTGTCATGAAAAAATTCAAATCTATAACAAGATCTAGACAATTGGAGACACTGCTCACTCAACTGTTTCAGGTTTTTTGTTTAGTTAATCAAGTGTTATTTGTTTTGACAAAATGTTGACGTTGTTTTTTCTTTTTCAGGTAAGTGCTACAGCCAATCCTTATTTCAACCAGACGTGAGTAACATCATTCATTCTGAATGTTTCATGATTCCTACACTCTACGAAGAAACATATCTAAAAAAACTATTTCTTTTAATACCAAATTGAAGATAAAATGATTAGATAGATATATTTTCCTTGAATTGATAGTAATTTCAGTTTTCCCCGATAATTCTTCTACTGTACTATGTACTTATTTACTTGATTATGCGGGTGATATTTGTAACCTGGAACAAATTAGTTTATGGAATGATTTCTCAAGAGATAAATAACGATACGATACCATCAAAACATATGTTCAGAGGTTTCCTCTGATTTCGGTTCGTTATTTCTTATATACTGTTGAAAATAGTCATGTTTTTTGTGTACTTCAATCTTGATATTTTGCATAGGTAAAGAAATTGGGCTTTTCGGAGTGGTTTATGGCAGTAGCCCTAGATACGTATATAATGTTAGTTCTGCAATAATTACTCAAAATCAACCACGAGAACAAAAAATAGTATCGTAATCATCGAATTCAGAGACCCTATCTCCCTCAGTAATCCACATTCGATACACCCCATTAGAGGCCGGTTGAATCGAATCAAATCATCTCGTACGCCATACATCTTTTGATTTGTTCTGACAGTTCATTAGAAATGACGGTGGTTGCGGATAAGAAAAACCATAACCTTAGACGCCACACGAATTTCGTGTTCTTTTTATTGCGGCTACTAAGGACCTTCTGACTTAATTAAGTGTCAGAACTACAAATGATTTAGGCTGTACCCTGTGGTTCCATTTACCATTTTCTAGATACGCTCGACAGGGACGTAATTGGAAATTTTCGTTATATGGAAGGTGCGAGAAGTAGTTTGCTCGGGGCGAAGTCTAATGAAATTACAGTATCTGTATTTCATTTGTGACAATATATTTATTGGCTACGAAGAATAGGATAGGTAGGCGAGATGCTCGATGAATGTAAGAAATATATGATGAAGTATGCTTTTGAATTTGTTTAATTGAAAATATTAGAAAGTATAGGTGAATTTAGTCAACTTTTTTTTAGTAATAGTAATAACATAAATATAACTTTAAAAGTTGAAACCGTTATATTCATACAACGTTTCAAATTTAGTAATAGTGATAACCCGACCTTGAAAATCGCAACTTTGAAAATCTTACGATTATTACTAAAATATTGTCTGTAAAGTCCCTCAGGTCAACTGTTAGATACAATTAAATGTTCCAGAGCTGCTGTTGCTATTGAAAGCCTTTTACTTCACCTCTTTGGTCCAATTCCATAATTGTGCAATAATATCTAGGAATACTTTTGAGTTGGAATTAGGAATATATTTTATTTTACAAATCACAAACGCGCGGACTATCATTTGTGATTTTCTGTCCTGTCATTGTTGTCATTCTTAAGGATATTCCTTGTTTTTTTTTTAATGGCTTCTGTTTTTAATAAAGTTGACTAAATGCGCACCTCAAAACAGAAATGATCTGATAACTTAGCATTCTTGTTGATAGTATGAAAATGGTATATTATTATTTGCAAATGAAAAATTCAAGTTATTTTCCTGTGCAATTCGAAATTTTCCATTTAAAGGCAGAATTCAATAACAACGGAACAGTTTAATTCAGTTTCACTTCGAAATTTTCTCTAATGACTGATTGCCTAGTTGAAATTATTTAATTTGGATATTCACAAATAACTGTTTAATTGAACGGTTGAATGTTTCTCCACCATCCTTGAATTATTTAGGAAATCCATTATGTAACAAATTCAAAATTATTCCAAAAATGTATTTGATATTCATGATATATCCCCATTTCCCTAGATGAAAAACGTGGAAGTTTTGAAAACATGATGTCACCTGGTATAATTTTTATGAAACTCTGTACAAGATGTGAATGCGTTGATTCAAACTTCATACATCTTTTAAAAATATTCAATCATGACGATTCATTGATTTTACGAACTATGGAAGGTTTTCGATGCCTGTTTCCGAAATGTATGACGTGAAATAGTCGACTGTTTTGCGAAATTGAGCTTTATAAATAGAAACATATTTTTTTATAACAAGTTCCAAGAACTGGGCAGACGAATATTGAACTGAGTCCAAGGTTATTCTAAAAAGGATCCTTTTGAATGCAATTTTGTTGGGAAAACGGGATAACGGGAAAACCGGATAACAGGAAAACGGGATAACGGAATAACGAGAAAACGAGATAAGTGGAAAACGGGATTTAGAAATTTGGACTGGACAACGTCTGTCGGGTCAGCTAGTCAACAAATATATTCCGATAGCTATATTTCCGAATGGCCGTGCCAATCAGTTTTTCTGAATTATGATTATCAAATTTTATTAATGGCTCAATGTCAATGTTTTTGTATCTCTATTATACTTGTGCTGGTACATACCACATCAAAATATATTATTCATCAAATTGAAAAGTTCTTTATGAAAATTTGTGAATTATACTTCTAAAAAAAAGTATTGAACAATTATTGGTTTTTTGGCAACTTTTTTTTTCGATGTACCACTTGGCCACAATACTACCCTGCCCATTTCTTCTGTATACCATGCCAGTGTCTGTACGGTCTTTGTTAGGGTCCCGACTTTCGATCGTATAACACGTTTTGTAAAAGATTCCTTGACCTTCACGGTGGATTTTTCGAATCGAGCCCGCTCGGTGTTGGTGCAGTGTGTTGTCTTGCACGATTGTACACGGTCTACTGCCACCCCTTGCCTGCACAACAACTTTTTTTCCTTTGCGAGTTCGAAAGCGAACTACGCTTTGGTGGGTTGCAGAATTCGACGAATTTCCGAGTCGATTCCACAATGTCAAGATATCAGAATTTAGAGTCATCAATACCAAAGCGTTACTACCAAGAAATGGTAATGAATCTGCAGGCGTTAATAATTTATCATTCTATTTTTACATCATTTATTGCTGAATTACTGCAGTTTATTAAAGTTTCAATAAAGCCAGTGTGTTATTTTGAAAAAACAATTTCAATGATCAGATTAATTGAATGAGATTTTATTACCCAACTAGCTGACCCGACAGACGAAACGTTGTCCTGTCCAAATTTCTTTATTCCCTCAATTCGTTTTCCTGAAAACTCTCGTCTGCGTAGAATTTTTTTTTGTTTTTCTTTTGTTGTTTCATCTAGGTTATGCTTTTGACTCTGCCCGCTTCCCGTTATCGCGTTGTCCCATTATCCCGTTAACCTGTTATTCCGTTTTCCCGTTATTCCGTTTTACCGTTATCCTGGGATCCTGTTTTCCCCTCATCCCGTTATTCTCGTTTTTCCGTTATCCCGTTTTCTCGACCTGTTATCCCGTTTTCTCGACCTGTTATCCCGTTTTCCCTTTATTCCGTTATCCTGTGATCCCGTTATGCCGTTATCCCGTTTTCAGGTTATGCCGTTTTTCCTTAATCCCGTTTTCTCGTTATCCCGTTATGACGTTTTATTATGTATATTATATATATATATATATATATATATATATATATATATATATATCTATCCATATGCACTTGTCGTTCATTTTCAGTCACTCTCGACGACCTATATCAGCATTGTAATGAACTTTGTTTTCACTTTAACCTCAAACTAAAAAAATGTGGTTATGTCTAAAAGTGAATATAGGTAAATAGGATGGCAGATCAAAATAAATGACAAACCTTCGCAAAGTATACCAAAATTCACTTTAACCTTGACTTTTTATCCGACGAAATCAAAAAGGAGGAGGTTCTCTAGTCGACGCGTATATTTTTTATTTTTTTTTATTTATGATTACGCATAACTTTTTACAGAGTTGTTCGATTCCGATGATTTTCATTGAATAGGGTGTACTTCGAAGTTGGTCCCATTTGAATTGGAAAAGAAAAATCCTCCCCTAAGGGTAGCAAAATGGAGGTTGTTTGGCGCCGGCTCAAAATAAGTTACTTACATTAGTTTAGGAGCTCAGTTATTAAGACTAAGAACGTTTATTCTATTTTTTTATTTTCAGTTCCGTTTTTCGTCGGTTTAGTTTTTTGTTAAAAATTTTTTATTTTTCTTAAAATGTAATAAATTTTACACAACCGCACGGAAGAAATGTCAGTTTTGTATAGCGAGTCAATTAGAAGATAGGTCCGTTTTTCGATTTTTCAGCTGTTCTTTTGGGTTTTCTCTATTTTTTTCCTTTCGAACCACCCCCTAATTAGAAGAAAAAAACACAAAAAAAAATATTCAAATCGGTCAAGACGTTTTTTAGTTTAAGCGAGACTAACGAACAGCAATGAATCTACAAATTTTCCGGTGACAATGATCTATCAAAATCGTTTCTACTGTTTACCGGGTCAATAAAACGGAATTTTTATCTGCCATAGTAGTCTTTACGATGCATTTAATAGTTCCTTTTGAAAAAAGGACTTTTTTATAATAAAATAATTTATTTGACACGAATTTAACAAAAACAAATGAGTCCATTTCTCCATTAAAAATGTATTATTCCTCAAGACAGCTGACTACAAATACCTATACAATAGGTCGCATATTCATCAAAAAACAACTATTTCCCTGCTAATACATCCAATGGATAAACGTGCAAAGTTCTACAAGGTACTATGCAAATGTTTGTTGCGAAATGGATATTTATTAACCACTTCACTCAAGCTGACCACCTCTAGATCGGTTTCGGGGTATTTGCCACTCATCAGTACAGGGTAGGTCAAGCAGACAAATGACTAATGTCTGCGTTCCTGATTGAAGCAATCAATATCCATCCAATTCATAGTATTTCGCTGGGATATAATTAGCAAAATGGAATACACCATTAGCTAACGCCATCTCAACTCAACTAGTGCAACTAAAACTGACATGTCATCCTGAGGATAGAAATCTGCAATAAGAGACAGAAGTCTGTAACAACATATCGATAGTCAGCAATTATTTCATTGAAAATGAAAAATGTATTATTTCTCAAGACGGCTGACTATGAATACCTATACAATAGGTGTATAAAAAACAACCATACCCTGGCTAATGTCTCGACGGACGTTGAATTACTGAAGAAGAATGAAGACTGAATAAAGTGCTTATAGTCCAAGATCCCAGAGCCGGCAAACCTACGTCATTTTAGCAAAGCTGAAATTTTGAGTATGAGAGGTGTGGTACGTAGTTGAGAACGTATGCATACTTTCTACATTGAAAGCGGGGACCTTTTACAGGTAGCAGGTACAAAAGTACACAAAAAACTTTCTCACTTACGTTGTAGTATGATAATGTCTTTGACAATTTATATCGTCCAGTCAGCCGAGCGGTTTAAGGTGCCAGATGTAAGCCCTGGATCTCAAAAGTTAGCGAGGTTTCGAATCCCCACGCCTGACGATTTTATTTTTCCTATCGAAATTGAGAAATGATTTGTCTTTTTATTTGAATATTCGTCCCAAAACAAATCATGTCCAGTCAGGCGTGGGGATTCGAACCTTCGCTAACTTTTGAGATCCAGAGCTTAAATCTGGCGCCTTAGACCGCTCGGCTAACTTGACGAAATTGTTAAAAGCATTACCATACTTCAACGGAAGTGAGACAGTTTTTTTTGTACTTTTGTACCTGTAAAAGGACCCCGCTTTCAAGCTAGCAAGAACGCATATGACGCAAATGACATAGATTTGGTGGAACTGGGATCTTACTCTATTACGTTCTTTTTTTGAAAAAATCTGAATATACAAGGTGTCCCGTTAGAAAATTATAATGGGATAGCTTTTCTGGAAACGGAACGTGATACATAGACCGGGAGATGGTGACACAAATTATTAGGTCATTTGTACCAGTATGGCGGTTCTTCACGGGTCTAATTACGGAATGACAAAAAAGAAAATGATGGTCATAGCGCTGGTACCGGCGGCCCAATCGCGTGGGCGTTAATCGAACGTGTCGGATAAATAACGAGTGTCGAACGATTTGTTCCACAAAAATGCTTGTATTTTCCGATAGTCGATGAAAAAAGAAGTAGGCGGTAGCGTAATGCCATACTTCTCCCGTGTGACTTGCAGCCCGCCATACCGACGCGAATACATTGATTTAAAAAAAAACAATTCAACCATTTGTTCCAGGCTAATTTTTGCACAGCTAATCATCGTCGAGTAGCCATTCACGAAATACACCATGCCATACTTTTCTGACGGTTCCAAATGGCCGCCATACCGCCGCAAAGGAGTAATTTTTTTTTCGCAAAACGATTTGTACCAGTATTGCATTGGATTTTTGGAAAGTATTTGATAAAATGTGACCGTTATTATATTTCCCATACGTCTAGTAGGGGGAAAAAGTGCTGCCATACTTGAAAAACTTGTTTATTCGGCACGTTTTGAAAATACGACTGTAAAATACGTAAAATCATTTTTTACATCATGGCATCAACGTATTCGGTTTGTTTGGATAAAATTCAACCTAAAAAAAATTATCCCATACTGTAACTATGGGGCGGAAGTCTGTTACACTCGAGCAAGATATGGAAAAAAAATTGGAATGAATTGTAACAGTATGGCATTTCAAATTTTTCAAACTTGAAAAAAAAATGCTTTAGAAAAATTGCACTGTAAACTGAACGGCGTCACATCTCCACAATTCGAGAAATCTTTCGAGCGCCGGTAGCCGTACAATATTATACGACATAACATCTGGTTATACGACAAGATTGCCGCCACCTAGGTGTTTGAAATTTTGTATTTATATTCGTTAAACCTCAAACTTACAGGAAAAATTAGTGCCATACTGGTACAAATTGTTCGAATTACGAATAAAATCTTGAAATTTTGAAAAAATATTGTACATATTCGCCACCTCCCACAGGTATGGCATGATCAGACTTCTATTTATGATAATACAGAGAACTGTTAAAAAAAGTTTTAGGCTGGTACAAATCGTTTAGCAAAAAAAAAATTTTTACTCCCTTGCGGTGGTATGGCGGCCATTGGGAACCGTCGGGAAAGTATAGCAAGGTGATTTCAGTGAATGGCTACTCGACGATGATTAGCTGCGCAAAAATTAGCCTGGTAAAAATGGTTGAATTGTTTTTTTTAAATTAATGTATTCGCGTCGGTATGGCGGGCTGTAAGTCACACCGGAGAAGTATGGCATTACGCTACCACCCACTTCTTTTTTTATCGACTATCGGAAAATACAAGCATTTTTGTGGAACAAATCGTTCGTCACTCGTTATTTCTCCGACACGTTCGATTAACGCCCACGCGATTGGGCCGCCGGTACTAGCGCTATGACCATCATTTTCTTTTTTGTCATTCCGTAATTAGACCCCTGAAGAACCGCCATACTGGTACAAATGACCTAATATTTTGTGTCACCATCTCCTGGTCTAACATGATTGATCCAGGCCCAAAAATTCAATTTGTGTTCATATTGGCTGCTCAAACCTCGTTTTTCTACTTTGATTTTCTACTAGAGAAGGCGCGAGTTGATTCTGAGACTCACCCAGTATATTTGTTATGAAATATCAGTATAATATATGCCCAGCTTGTCTATCAACTTGAAGGCGTGAAATTACGAAGTTCACATGCACTGCTGATATCAATTTTTTCGTAAGAAAAATTATTGTGTTTTATAGTTTTCCATGAAACGCTGATTCTGCTCGCATACTCCATCAAACTTGCCACACTAATTAGTCTAGCAGCTAGAAATATCTGACTCGTCAAAATGAAATATATAGTCGTGAATAAACATATTGTAGATCGTACATGATGACCTTGTTATTTTCATTTTTGCTGTCGTAAAATGATAGCCCAACTGTCTGATCCAATGCTTGGTGGGAACATAATTTTCACAATTATGTAATATTTGCATACAATGTTATCGATTCCGAAAAGTGGACAATCTCAAGTGCGGTGGAAGTTCTAAATATATTTTTTTAGATAGTCGTTGGAAATCGTCGCGTATTCTAAGATTCGTCGTAATCTTTCACAATCTAAAAAGAAAAAAACACTCGAGATAACATATCACATGTATGATAAAAAATATGAAGAATGTGATGCAGGACAGAACAGTCCTAGGTATGGAAACAGTAAAAATATTATGCACAATGTTTCAAATTGTCGCAGCATTGAATCGAAAGCTTCTTTAAAACTTTTCATATCCAGAATACAAAAATTGAGTACTATTTCGTTATTGAATGATATATGTCATCGTCAAGCGATGCAAAAAAAATTAGTTCAGATACCATTGTGTAATAAGTCGATAGGACAGCGTTGCTTCCTATTTCTGTCTAGGAAAGTATACAATCTCCTTCCTGACATGCACAAAACATACATAGAAACAAATTCCATTGGATTAATCAAAAAAATATTTAAAAATTATATTTTATCAATAGAAAGAGATTCACTTGATATTCTTTTTGACTAAATGTTATGAAGTATACGATTATTCAAAGAAATGCCTTATCATATCTATACATATGTAAGATACGATCAGAAAACCCATACTCAACCTTATCGGTCCTAATGGGTACCCTTCAGATCGTATGTTTAGATATTATTATTATTATTAGTATAGCATAGTCACACACAAGGGGTATATCAGCTCAAACTGTTATACACTTCAGTTACTTACTTATATTTATCCGCAAATGTATATTATTCAATGTAAACAATTGTTCTTATTCATGCGAATAAACATTTATTTATTATTATTATCGTCAAGCGACTGTTTTTTTTTTTTTAATTAAAGTTTTTGTATAATTCTCGTTCACTATTTTGACTTCAATTGTTGGAATTGCAGTTGTCATTTTATTGCAAATACGTAATGATTTGATAACGATAATGATGGAATCTACTATACCGATTTTCATAACTTGTCTTTTATATCGGAAGAGGACGATAACAACGCGCGTATTTTTGTTTACAAATATTGAGCGAAGCCTTAGGTATGCAGACTAAAGATAGAAGAAACAGAAAGAACAAACTATGTTTTCGAATTTGTGATATCACATTCTCAATATTGTTTTTTCTTCTTTAATGGACATGCATTATATTGAAAGACGTATAAAATCGTAATAATTACGTCTTGCATGCCCACATTAAGTGACAATAGCCCATTCATTAAATGATGTGCGTAGGCTGATCACTATAACGATTTCGTCAAACAAGACCGTAGTCATCTAAGTAACATTCGATGCTAGAAAAAATCCGAACAATACATCATTGAATGCAATTATTTTCAATATGAATTATTAATATAAATGTAAATTACTCCTTCATGACTGTTTATACAATATTGATAAGTGGTATTCTCTAATATAATATTGGCGCCAATCTCTGTAACCCAACATGTAATTTTGATTTGAATATCAGTTATGCGTTAAAACGTTTTAATTTTTTGAATAAATCTATGGCAAATTACTGTTTACGTTCACAACTTATCTTTGGAAATGTTGCTTGTAAAGCACCTGCTGCGGTACCATTCAGAAAGTGACTGCTCTGTTGATTTTCATTTATTTTATTTGAATAATTCACATTGATTCGGGACTGGTTATCATTGCTGTTCAATGAAGTCATGTATTATTATCAAAGCTGAAGGTATTTTTTCTCACAGAATGGCTCATAGGACAGGTGCGAGACATAACGCTATTATATGCCGACCTTTCGCCTATACATTTAGAAGCATGCTGAGTAAGGTAGATTTTTTGTTTTTGTATACAAAAGTTCAGAATAAAAACGGAGTGTTTGATGCGAATAATATAGTTGAAATATGATTCATAAAATAATTATGTGAAAATATTTGTATTACGTTCCTGTTTGCAATGGTAAAAATAGTCGACATTGTCAATTTTCGTTGGCGTGTCAATGATATGCACTCAAGTTCATTGCTTTTGTAAGTTTTGTATACATATAATCACAAACTTCGGGTATATACATATAACGCTAATGCGCTCATTGAATATTGTTTTATTAAGGTATTATTAGAGTAATTTTCTGTTTCTATGATTGATAATTTCCCATTCTGTGTCATTCAGTAGCCAATCTGAAAACAATACGCTGTAAGTTCGAAGTCGAATAGCTGTCGTATAAACTCGGAATTGTGAATTGAGATGAGCGTACTTTAATTTTACTAAATTAATTATATCTCCGATATTTTGCGACTTTCATATAAATTTGTACATCCTATTACCAATAATTTCAGAGAGAAATGACGAAAAACAATGAAATATCGTTAACTATGGGAGTCTCTTCGGAAAATATGGATTTTTCAATTCTTATTGTGAGCTTTTTCAACAATAAACGCGAAAACAATAAATGTCAGGGTTTGGCGATTTTTTTTAATAACTTTATACAGTAATAACACGGAAAACCGATAAACAGGAAATAAATCAATCTGTAGCTACCGCCATAAAATAATACAGTTCTTTGTTATCTCACCGCAAAGCATCCCAGGTAATGAAACGTCTTTACGACCATTTTATCTCCGCTTGAATTTTCTAATGAAATGGGAAAAAATAAATGACTCTCTTCGAGTTTCACATCTCATCTATGGGGTGATCCAAACTGAACACGCTGCTGTTATTGCAGAAAAAAGTCACGATTTCGACGCCGATTACGATGAATCAGAAAACAAAGGAACATCGCATTTGCCAGGTTTGAAGAGAAATATTATTCTTGTGACCAAAAATTCTTACTATATTTTTTTGTGATGAATAAATAATCATATTTGTGTATTGCAGACATGTATCGATAATATTAATGTAAATCTATAAAGTGTCTCAAAACGATGTAGTTGAATACAAGTCAGATCGTTTTTTGAGAAACAACGATATTATTTTTTATTGATGATTAGTCATCAGAAATGATGCGTAACGAGAAAATTGAAAGATTATTTCTCACTAAAATACATTGCAAACCCATACCAAAAATTTAAAATGGAAATATTGAGTCTGTGCATTTTTATCGAGGGTAATATCATAAGTGCTATTTATTGCTCATTTTTTTTCCAAATTTTCGAGAAAGCATTTTGCCTGGAAATTTTACTGGGTGCGATTTACGGTCTCATTATCTGATTGAATCACGAAAGCGAAGCTTGAGTGGTTTAATCTTTTATAATAAGGTTGCAAATTGCACAATTTCCTACAGGCAAATTGCTTGGGGGAAAATAAGAAAAATGCTATAAAATCCTCTATCTAGCACTAATGATATTTGATGGAAATTGTTCCCAAATAACATTCAAAACTGGATATAACCAGAATTCTTGTTATATTTGAATTTTCAATGGGGAAACAATTCTTCTCGTACCAAAATCAAAGGAATCGTGTCCGAATAATTTCCATTTTATTTCGAAATGCTTCGTTCTACAGATTAATTCATTCACAATGATCTTTCACTGCTCTTAAACTCACCCAAAAACCTAAAATAAATATGAATTTTTCACTATGTAATAAAATATTTTTGTATCTGGAACCGATTTAAAAAAAATATTCCTTGAACTGAAATCGAACTCGAGCCTACCGCGTGATTGACTGATACGCTAACCACTACTCCACGAGAACTTTTCTTGTCATTCTGAAAATAACGGAATTAAATTATTCAATGCCTTACTTGAAAACCTGATGCTTTTAACATGCTGAAAAGGTATATGTGATTTTCAATATTAAATCACTGTATGTAGTGAGCTCAAAATTGCTTATTTGATCAATTTTGTATTTCCTGTTTCCCTATATAGGAATTGAATGCGTCGACATATAATTTTGACAGTTTTGTGGTTTTATCGCGAAAGAATCGCGACTCTACTGTGGTTTTATCAGTATAAAACTGATTTGATTGGTTCTCTGAATGATGATGGAAAAAATCCTTCTTGTTCTTAAGAATATTTTTGTTAATGTCATAAGTTATTCTGAAAAAATAATAATCTCAAAATAAGATTGCAATGTTATTTTTGTACAACCTAATCATTTCATTAAACTCTTTCCGCCATTTTCACTTGATTTCTTCATGTTTGTGTAAAACGGTATCGATGTGCTTTCATAGATATACTAGAATGTTATCCATAAAAAATCCAAACTAAAATATGTACTACAAGACTTATGACATTTCTAATTTCTTGCATTCCAATCATCATTCAAAATGCAATTTGTTTGCTAATTTCCACAATAATATATTTTCAATTATAAAAATATCAGCACTAGTTGTGGATCATCCCGTATATCATCATATTTTATTTTCTACAATGTAGTGAAAAAAGAGGATACTACCCACATTTATCGTATATTAAATCTGAGATTATAGCCTTTTAATTTACGGCTTTGGAGGCGTGTGTGCACTATAATTTGGTGCGCCTTTCGTGGTATCCCCGTCTCACTTGCACACCATCCGTAGCCCTAGCTAGGCGTCCTTGCACACGAAATCATTTTGGAGCCGGAGGGCCTGTGTTTGGGTGGACACTTAGATAATACAGAAATGCCAGCTAATTTGCATAATATGCATATTCAAACTTGAGGAAATAGGAGGAGTATCAGGTGTCATTGGTACCACGTATATATTGTTACGAAAATTGGTCCGTTTTCTATTAAAATATACTACATTAATTTAAATGTTTTATTTCCTCCAAAACGCACTAAAATAATCACAGTCCAAAATACCGCGCTTTGAATGAATCACACAAATAACATCAATAAATGTTGCTCTGTTGCGTGCGATATATATATATATATATATATATATATATATATATATACAAAGTGTAAAGATTACATTTAGTTTTTTAAGTACAGGTTAGGTACTTCTGATAGGTAGTTGACATGACATCTGACAGACAGTTGACATGACATCTGACAGACAGTTGACATGACATCTGACAGACAGTTGACATGACATCTGGCAGGCAAAAATGAAATGAGACTGATAACAGTGGTGCCAGCTGTGCACTTTTGCCAACATAATTTTGTTCAGTTTAAGATTGGGAAAATTCATTGTCAGGTTGTTGAATAACTTTTTATCCAACGGCAATAGATATGAATAAATTTCACTGAGATGATTGATATCTGTTTTTTTATTAATTCAGTTATCATTTTCAAGTATTAATTATAATTATATTATGGCCTATATTTTTGAAGATAATAACTGCATTATAAAAAAACCGATATCAATCATCTCAGTGAAATTTATTACTATCTATTGACGTTGGGTAAAAAGTCATTCAACAACAACCCAACAATAAATTTTTCCAATCTTTAATTGAACAAAATTATGTTGGCAACAGTGAACAGTTGGCACCACTGTAATCGGTCTCATTTCATTTTTTCCTGCCAGATGCCATGTCAACTGTCTGTCAGATGTCATGTCAACTACCTTCAGAAGTACTTAACCTGTACTTGACATTTCTGCCCACATGCAGACAAGATAGACACAATAGAAATTGTAATAACTCTAATTTTAATGTTTAACTAGTTATTTTAAACTGTAGTGTATAATCGTTCATCCTTCATAATGTGTCAACCATTATATTTTAACACCTTTATAATCACTCTCACCAAAGATGTAAGTCATATTCAACCTATATTTTTATAAAAAATTAAGGTGTAATCTTTACAACTTTGTAGTTTCCCTGATGATGGAAATAATTAATGAAATTTCCGAAAGCTTGGACAACCTTCAAAGGGTTGGTTCTCTTTTATTTGCTGCAAAACCCACATAACACATTTTCGTGTAAAAGAAAGGTTATTTGTAAAGACAAATTTGTGAAGCGTTCAGTGATTCCGAAAGACTGCAGCCTATACAAAATCAAATTAAATCACTAGTTATGAAAAAACCCTCTGTATCAGGTGGTTTACATCCTTATTTTATTTTATCTTGTGCAGACTATTACGCGCTCTTCATTCGTGATATATAATAAATCTCTAGCAGTAGGAAAATTTCCTAGTATTTGGAAAAAATCGTTCTTAAAAATGGGTCCAAAAGTTATGTGAAATATTATCGCTATTGTGGCAAAATGTTGGAACCCATAATAACCACAGTTATTATTTTATTTGTTATCAATCCTGAATAAAAATCAACACAATTTCTGTTGAAACTAACTTGATCAGTTTCACACAGATAATTATTGGCTATATAGCAAATAAACACCGTATAGATGCTAGGCATACCAATTTTTTAAAAGCATTTAACATATTCCACCACTAGACCTTGTAGATTGAACTGGAGAATATCGGTATCTTAGCATTGATAAAATCATACACTTCAAATCGATCTCAAATAATCACGATAAATAACTTGATTTTCAACTATAGTAAACGTCACGTCAGGTGTTCCTCAAGGGTCCCATTTGGATCCTCTGTTGTTTGTTATTTTCCATATACTTACATGACACAGGTAGTTGCTTTGCGCACTCAGAATATTTCATAAATGCCGCCAACTCTTGTTCGAGTCGTATATCGAAATTATAGTTAAAAAGCATTGCAAAATGTCTAATGATCTTTTACAATACCGTAGTCAATTAGATTATACAACGACCATCTGAAATCCCTGTTATCGTAAATATATAGATCGTAATGAAATAGTGTAGAATTCTGCCTTGTATATCTGAGTCATGAGGAATGCCACCTTGCTTAATTACAAGACCCGCTTGGAACATTTCAAGATAATTAAGCTTTCAGCAAAGAGAACTGTGAGTGATGTTTTTTTCTAGCACAAAGTTATTTCTGAACAATTAAACTCTTCATTTATTTAAGAAAGGTTAAACTTCAATATACAGTCTCAAAATACTATAGTTCTTTATCTATTCTACGCAAAATTTCAAAGTAATAATTATGGGAAGTCACTATCATTTCACTAATCGAGCATGTATATTTCATTAATATCGATATAATCAAGTTATCGCTATCAAGAGTTAAGAATGATGAGTTTTCTCAATGTGTTTTTTTTGCTTATTCTTGCTATCTACATTCATCTTAGTTTTACGGATCAAATTTTAAGTTTTTCCTTTCAGTTTGAAGGAAAGTGTACACAACTTTGTATTTTTGGTGTGCTCCATTAATTGAAATGGAAAATTATTTTAGGATAACTTCTCAATATTAAATAAATAACAAGGTAATTCACTACACACCTCTACACCTTGATTCTTTTCTACAATTCAGCAGCTCACCAGATTTTTTAATCATACATAAAAATAAATATATAATGAACAACGATTTGTTTCGAAAAACCATGTGCTGGTAGTTAAAAATAAGTGAATTGTCACATCATACATAACAAGGATATTACAATGTATTTATTTTTTATTGACTACCAGTACATTGTTTTTCAAAACGTGTTGAATCGTCGTTCATTATAACAGTTTTAGTAGCGTCGTTGTCTTCTATGATCATTTTGCGATAGGCCAAACAACACAAACATATAAATGGCCAAAACGCACTGAAATCGAGAAACGTTTTCCGAAAAAGTTTCCATTGTATGGCGAATTAAATGACATTTCATTGATGAAACGGCAGAAAAAAACTTCCATTGATGGATCAACGAGAGAAGGTCATCCATTGTACTTCAGTTAATGACTGAATCAATTTTTCATGTTATCTCTTGAACCGAACCTTGATCTGCATGTCCGTAATGTAACAATATTTCCCAATACAACGTTACTCAATTCGATTCATGTGAATGTGATGAACAGAATATAGATAATAGTAGCAATCAAAAATGGAAATTGATTGAAAACCAGTGTATTATCCCAATCGTTAGACTTTACTTTCTCCAAGGAAGTACTGAAAACGAACATTGTGATGATAACATGGGTTATTTGTGCGTACTCATTGGAAATTTTTATGAAAAATGTAATGAAAGTATATTTGAAAAAATATTAGCCGAACTAGAAAAAATGTAAATAAGTAAATATTGGTGACTATTTCCATCAATATTTTTGAGCCAATCGAATGGCCGGAATTTCAAACAGAAAAATCAGATCAGTTTTATAGAGATAAAACGTCTTCTCGCTGTTTTATACTGATAAAACCACTAGTAGATTCGATATTGTTTTTCGATAAAACCACTAGTAGATTCGATATTGTTTTTCGATAACACCACATTATGCCCTTCACGCTTTCAATTCATATATTATATATAATTCAATTCCTGTAAGGAAACAGGGAATGCAAAATGGATTAAATAAGGGATTTTGAGCTCACTACCATACAGTGATTTGATATTGGAATTCAAGTATATACATTTTTTAGACTGTTAAATGAGACAAGTAAGGCTGTGAATCATATAACTCACATATTCCCATACAATCAATGGGTGTTGTGGAGTAGTGGGTAGGTAACCAGACTATCACGCGGAGCTAGAAATATTTCAAGAAGAATAGTAAAACCACTAACACTAACAACTTCATAAAAATCTGAAAATAGCACAAATCACACAAAACTCATTTAGTATATGCATAAAGTCAACAGGCATTCAAAATTATACGCATATAACATAGCCGAGATGGCCCAGTTAGCTAAGGAGCAGGCCACGAGAAAACTACCGGGGTTCGAATCCGACCCACGTCAAAAACTTTTTTTAATTTTCAAAAATAAATTTCAATAAAAATCACAGCGCAGATTCTGCAAACGATGCACCTACAAGGTAAATGCATCGAGAAATCTTCAAAACTGGTTTTTTACTTAATGTTTCCAGTAAATATATAATATTTCATCCTATGATAGCCTCTACTAACCTCAGTTCTCGCGTGAAAAAACACAGACGCTCGTGTACTTAGCAGGAAACGAGCCAACCCTATCCCATTTTCCTCAAAATTATATCCTGATTAAATACACAACCCTCAACGGAGAAAACATTTTACTTATTCATTATTTCGTATTATCATTTGGATTTATCAACTATCACTCAAAGTGCGGAGCGAAATAGCAAAACTGATTTCGAAAGTTTGTTCCATCCACAAATTAAGTTGCATTTATCAGATTTCAAATAAAAGAGACTCATAAGTTACGTGAGATGGAGAAAGATGCATTGCCTTTTAAATGCTAAATAAACGAACAAACCTTACGACTAACTGCAGGAGCAGTTGGAACTGATTCTGTCTCGCTCTTATTCTCGTTACTCTACATTTAACATGTCTTTCTAATCGTCTCAAGCGACTGCTTGGGGTATATTAATAACGTGGAATTCAATTGTATAAATTAATTGCCATGAATGAATACAGATACAGATTTTTTTAATTCATAGTGAAAAATGTATGAACTTTTGAGTTTTTGAGTGAATCAGCATTATGAATGAATCGGTAGGCCGCATTGTATCAGAATGAACAATGTCAAAACATAACACGGTCAGAAAGTAACAACGTCAAAACATAACAGGAGCAGAATCGGAAAACGCGAGAAAACGTCAGAAACGCATTTTATCAGAATTAACACCAGCAGAAAGAACTCCATCAGAATGAATTTGTATCAGAACTGGACATCATCAGAAACTAACATTGTCAGAAACGGACATTATCAGAACGTACTTTTATCAGAACTGAACTTTGTCAGAACCGTTTCTGATGAAGTACTTTCTGAGAAATGTATATTCTGTTACTGTTAGATTCTGATGATGTTATGTTTTGTCATTGTACATTTCTGATGATTTCCGATTCTGATGCAATTTCATTCTGATGGAGTTCTTTCTGATCAAATACGTTTCTGATGTTTTCCGATTCTGATACTGTTATGTTTTGACGTTGTTATTTCTTAGCTTTGTGCGTTCTGATAGTTTTATATTCTGATCATTTACGGGCAATCAATGAATCTGTAAAGCGATTCCTTCAATTTTGGAACGAGAAGAATTATTGTAACTTTCCACGTTGAAAATTCGAATATAACATGAATTCTGGTAGTTTTTTTCAGTTTCAAATGTGATTCGGGAAATATTCTCATCAAACATCATTCGTGCTAAAGGATTTTATCGCATTTTTTCCCCTCAATCATTTTGTTTCTAGGAAATTTAACTCGTGCAATTTGCGGCCTTATTATCAAAGATTTAACCACTCAAGCTTCGCTTTCGTGGTTTAATCAGACAATAAGACCGCAAATCGCACTCCGTAAAATTTCCAGGCAAAATGCTTTCTCAAAATTTTTTAAAAAATTTGAGTGATGAAACCCCTAGCACATATGATATTACCCTCGATAAATCACACTGCGGATAAAATACTCATCTTTTTACGACATTTACAACGCACAGGAACAGCTCCTGAAGTCAGTGCATGTATTCGAGATACACCCTATATATTTTCATACCTAATGAGGTAATAACAGCCATCATGTCGTCACAAAGGACGATTCTAATTACCGGCTAAACACAATGATTGCATAACCTGTTAAATAGCTCCAATTCCTATTTTCCTAATGGCTAATGGCGTGCGTTCAGATATAATTGCAGCTTTTCGGACCCGAGCGAGAGAGGGAGGAGTGACCACAGAACAAAACTATATACTTTTTTTTATTCTCGGGGTATTCTTTTATTCAAAAGGCAAAGGCGAGATACGTGGGGCTGGCTATGAGAGGCGCCAGAGGTATTCAACGGCACCATGGACGTGCATATACTGCTTGGGGAGGATGTCTTGTATCACTTTTTATAATTCAAGTGTCTGGAAAAACACGGAAATTTTCCATTTTTTCAACCCCAGCGAAACCACAGCCAACTCAGGAGAGAAGATAACACTTTGAATTACTAGATTCACGAGTATCAACAAAAAACACAATTGTTTTAAACAATGTGATAATAATTCCAAGAAATTGAATATATTTGGAATTTTACGCCGATTGGAAATCCCCAACCTATTAGGAACTTTGCTACATTCTGGATTCAATTGAGATAATTCTATATTTAGGCCAGTAGAGATAGGCATGATTTTCCCAAAATTTAATAATAATTACAAAAGTTTCAAAACTTCAGTAGAGTGAAGGGGACTTTCATATGATATGTAGTCTGATTTTGCAACACTTTTTTGTGAACGGAAGATGTTGAAAATCAGGATTTAATGAATTTTCACATTATTAGCGCGGAAAAATTTGCAAAAGTTCTGCAAACTTTCGAAGTTTTGAAAAATAGCAATTTACATCCTCTGATAAATTTGCAACCACTCATACAAAACAGAAATGTCTGTTTTATGGAAAAAAATTGTTGTTAGTCCTAATTTTTCGATGAAAATTCTAAAAGTTCTGCAAACTCGAAAAAATTACTAAAATAATATTTATGACAAGAGTTTCAATTTGCAACCTCTTTCGTCAAACGGAATATATATTTTTGCAACACCTGTGAATAATAAAGATTTGTATATACCTAATAAATGACATTTATTGTGTTACCAAGTTAACTATCGACCAAGAAGAAGCTCGTCAACGGTAGGTGAAATCATTCAATGTTGAAAGCTAACGTTTTCGATATGAATTGAAAACATCATATTACAATTAGGAATTTGCATAAAAAAATACGTACGAGTACGTTTGATAGAGAATCGAGAATCTCTCGACACGTTTTCATAATTTTCTTGATTCATTGAAAATGCAGGAGATATTGAGATTTAAAAAACACTCGTATGATTGACCTACAACTGTGTTACGTCACAGAGTAATGAATGCACAGCAGTTTAGTAACATGATTCATTACCAGAATAACAGAAGATTGATAATTGTATTTTTATGACAGACAACTATTTAACTAACCAAAAACAATGCACATTCATCTAATAGTCCTGGAGCTACAACTGAAATAGAATTTCCTACCAACATGATTTTCCCTCTTTATTTAAAAAAAAATTATAAATCAGGAAAATGATCTTACGTGTCGATCATTCCAGTCCTCCATTCGAATTCAATAGAATTTTTCATGTGAAACCACAATTGAAGTCGAGTGGAAAGGTAAATTAAAATTTTATTCAATTCAAGAAATACATACCTGTAAAAATTAAATTTGAGATGTATTATCGATTTCACATATTTTTATTTTTCAGCAACGTTTCTGTTTGATGATGAAAATTATGTACTTGCGAGATATACAATCGATAACGTTTTGATATCCTTACTTCCATAGAGCATCGATTATTCATTTTAAAATCTCGTCGATTGCTTAAAGTCATCTTGTGACGAGTGAAAATTTTAAATGAAGAATGATTGCATTTCATTTCTAAAGCGATAAAAAATCAATGTCTTCCAATAGTTTTTTTAAAATTTTTTTTTATTCGAAAATATTAGATTAAATTTATTTCGCTGATTAGTCGAAAACAGTGATTGCTTCTGAGATCAATAATAAGTTTCAAATTTTTTAATGGTTAACTACGTAACCGTATTATTAAAACAATTGTACAAAAAAAATGTTTCGTGAACAATGACGGTTGCAAATCTCTTGCATCACGTATAATATTAGTTGTAATTTTAATTGCAATTTGCATAACTTTTGCAATTATTTCAAAAGTGGTAAAAATGCAAAAAAAAAATTGATGAATAAATAAGTTCCGTTTTACGTACGAGGTTGCAAAGTTACATATCCACTAAGACCGATATTCTCTTTATTTGCAACCACAATAAAAAAGTTTTGTAATTATTTCAATGCTTGTATGTATTGAAAATGGGAGCGTCGTTAAAAAAGTTTAATAAATACATGTTGCGTTTTTCAGAAATGGTTGCAAATGTACGTGAATATTTTAAACTTTTTTTCCGTTCACTTATCCAATTTGCAGAACATTTATAATTTTTTTAAACAAATTAAAATGAAAAACTTAAACGAATGACAAAAAACAAGGTTCCGTAACTTTTACAAGGTTGTAAACTTAATGCATGTTGTAAAACATCATTACTATAGGTATGCCTAGTTTGCAGAACTTCAGTGCAATAATAATGATGCACTAACATACCATTGAAGTTTGAAAACTTCTGGAATTAATGTTAATCAATTGTTTATATCTACTGGCCTAATTTCCAATAGCTGTCCATCCCTGTAATAGAGGATTTGGTTATTTGGTTTTATGTTTTCAAGGAAACAAACAGATTGACAGTTTGTATTGAATAAGGAATTTTGCTGTTACCTGATAGACTAACCTAACTTAACTCTTCACTATAAAATTATTAAAATTTCTGTATGTAATTTATTAATCAAATTCTTGGAATGATTATAATTGTAATAATTATAGTAAAATATTTCGAGCTGACCTTCGTCGTGGAAAATAATAGATGAGTGTTTGTAAAGTGAACACCATTCAAAATACGTTCTCGAACGAAACTAATGATATCGATGAAAACTTGTCAGAAATTACCAGTTTGCGGTTTCTGGGGAATTATTATGATTAATAGATTATGTTTCATTCATAGAACTATTGCGTGTATCTTTAATTGATCATGATCTTTGAGATCGAAATAATATGTTTCATGTATCACATGTATATTTTCACTTTTCATACTTATTTTATTTTATGAACTCCCCATGATCAATAAGAGATAATTACATGTCCATAAACACAGATAAAACTTTAAGATAACCAGATTGCACATAGTGCCAAAACTATTTACATTATCAGTTTGCAAAATACACAGAAGACCTATATGAAAATACATTTTTCTCATTTTGACTAATGATGTGCTATTTTACTAAATTCAAAATCGTTTAGTGGAGTGGCACTTTATCACATAGAAATGTCACTTTACTATATAGTAATGTCACTGTTTGACAGAAAATTGTTCATTTGAATATTTGAAATATTGTTAAATCAATTATTCAAATTTGAATACTTAACAACTCAAAAATTATTCAATTTTATTTGTTCTTCCTGAAAGCTATAATGATTCTCTGTCTTCATTCCTGAATGATCTTGGGTTGCCACTAGTTCTTGCTGTTCAAATATACTTTTTGAAATTTTCATCTTATTGACGATGCTTTCTTCGATATACCCCTCACCAACACTAATTGACTGCCATCCATCCTCCATGCCTTTTAAGTGTTTGAATGTCAGCTCCACTATCAGCGAGGAAGGTATAGTACTGCAATATATCTAAGAGATTCATTATTATTCATTATTGATAAGGCTAAGCGCTCGACCGACCGCAAGCAGGGACGTACTCGATACAATGAAATTTTCACACAAGATGATATGTTTAATTGACGGTTTGTCCTGATTATTTTAAGAAAATTAGTTTATAACATAATCCAAACCTAATATGAAAAGGTTAAAAATCAATCAAATCAGTCATAACTATCAAATTACGTGGACAAATTTCAGTTCGCGCATTAAAATGTAATATAGGAGGTGATTTACGTATTTTCAAATCCGTACCTGGAATCCCCAGCCAGTTTCATACCTCGAACAATAGGCCATGATTAAGGTATCGGATTACCATTACCATTACCAAAACAACATTAACACTACTTCTCAGTCACTTCGTAAGTGGTTATACGATGATTCTCTATTTTTGAATAGTACTAAAACAAATCATATAAATTTTCACACCAGACAGAATAAAAATAACTCAGCTGTAGAAATAACTATAGATGATCAAATTATAGACAAGGTGGAATGCTCTACTTTTCTAGGTATTAGACTTGATCAGAATGTATCCTTCAATAGTCACTGTAAAATTTTAGCCAACACACTGAGTATTAAATGTTTTCAACTAAGATCTCTCAAAACTATAATTGACATACAGGGACTCCTGCTCTTCTATTTCGGGGAAATCCAATCCAGATTAACATACGGAATAACCATCCGGGGTAGTTCATCTGCAGTTAATGAGGTTTTTCTGGTGCAAAAGAGGATTATGCGATGTCTTGCTAATGTTCCCAATGGTACCTCATGCAGGGATCTATTCAAACAATTTAAAATTATTCCTCTCTATGGCCTACATATATTGGAACTTTTAACATATATACACAAGCAACGCAAAACTTTGGTTAAGAATAACTCACTACATGATCATCATACAAGATCAAAAAATAATTTCCATCTGCCTAATGTTCGTTTAACAGTATCTCAGAAATCTGCAGATATACTGGGACTAAGATTATATAACGTTCTTCCTGAGGAACTGAAATTGATAGAAAGAGTGCACACATTCAAAAAAGAGATAAAAAGACTTCTCCTCGCCCTCTGCCCCTATAACATAAATGAATTTTTTTATAGTTTCAGATAAAATGTTTTGTTTGCCTATATTTTATATCTTATCTTATACACTTTATGTAAACCTTGTTTGTATCTGACTTGTCCGTTAGCCTCACAGCTCTATGGATTAAATAAAAATTGAATTGAATTGAATTTATAATGAGTTATAAGCCGCACAATTCTGCACGCTGACATACCCTATTTAAACCACTTTCATTAATAGGAACTTATCGTTTGGAGCCTCTTTTAAAAACGTTTTCCATAGTCAATACTTTTGTTTTCTTTGCTTGGTACGTATCATTTTGGCGCTTTAAAAAGGCAAGTAACTTTTTGCTTCGTGATATATCCACATTTTTCTTTATTTGTGTAGTACTTTTCAACATGGAATATGTAGGCTATAAACTGGATACGTTAAGACCTTTTGCCTAAAATAATGAAAGACATTGTTTGAATAACACTCAAATATGTGTAAATAATCGCTAGCATTCCACTTTCATCAGTTCCCTAAGTGAGTTTTTTTGCCATCTTCCAATTACAAAATACTTCATATACCTTCTAATATTTTTCCTTGGATTTTAAAGAAAAAACGCTTCTCGAGCAGTATTTAGAACAATTTTCTGAATTGTTTTCAGTAGCAAGACCCATTTTTATAATTAATATGTAACTCAATTCGACTCTTGTTGACTTGTTAATTGTTGTTATGGAAATGAACAAAGCCGTGTCAGGTTACTAGATTACCGAAATCCTACATAGGTACCTACTATGTTTTTTTTTAAATTTCTAACTTTGTAATGCTTTTATATCTATTATTATTTGTTTATAAGCACTATCACAAAATGCGAAAAAATAGTATAAACAAACCTTGTGAGAAAAGCAAGTTTACAGTGTACTGTGGCAATGACTATTATCTATTAAAAATATTTGGAGTCGGTAATGTAGAGTAGCCATTTTGAAAAGGCTTCCTAGACAATTTCATCCAGAAAGATGTTACTGAAACTATAGATGCTAAATAGGTCTTTTAGTTTTTCAGAAAATTGGATGTTCCATTTTGTTTGTCTTATTGAAAGATAATGTTGAAAATGTTCAACGACATCTTGTTCCCCTGCACTATTTACGAAACTAATGAAGCTTACAGAAAAAAGAGTTCCTTAAAGTTAATTAGAAAACAATTTTAATTATATCAGAAAATAATCGTTCGTGGTAAGGAAACTAAGGACGCGAATAAAATCTTATAGTTATTTTTTATTACTGTATCAACGTCGGAGTTTGACGTTACAGTATGTGCGGAACTGCTGTTCCATTCCAGATTTATCGAAAGAGGTTATTTAAAAAAAAATCCCTTTTGCTCAAGAATTGACGAGTCGGCATTGGGTCCGTCTCTAGCATCGCCACCGCCACACATATAACAAATTCAGAACCTGAAAAAGAGATCGTCGACGTGATACAGGGGATAACCGGCATATGGAATCTTGATATGAAAGCGAGCATGGTCTCAAGCCTCCAGAGAATGCTGATCGTCTTTAAAATTTAACATTTATTCCGTTTTTTCCTCGAGATTATACATTCTTCGAACGTACGGATCACCGAGTTTCATATTTCGTCCACAAAAAAGTAAGCGCGGGCAACGAGACAAAGGCCGAGTTCTCTTTTAGTCTTTTGTTTGTTTATTAAATGGATATTGTATCCGAGAAAGATGATACGTCTCGGGTGCATTTGAGGTGTACGTTTTCTGTTGAGGATTTTCTTGGGTCGTCTGCGGCAGTTCGGTTGAATAAGTTTCATCCCTTATTAAGAAACCCTAGTTGATCTTTTTCTTTCTTTTGGGTTTTTCGATATTTTCGTTTACACTTGTAATAACAAAATTGCTTATATAAAAAACTACTATGAAAATTCAGGATTAAGTCATTGTTGAAAATTACGGTAAAAGTTCAGACCTGGTTTTTTATAACAATAAAAATTCTTAAATCTAAACAGTCTTGGAACTGGGGGCTACAATTCTCAAACCAAGAATATCAAGATGAAAAATAAATTGAAAATGTCAACATATATCATTATAAACTTTATTAATAGCTGAAAAATGGTATGTAATACGAATATATCAAAATATTATGGTATTGATTATAAGGTGCGGCTTTTTATAAGAATTTAATTATCTGTTCAACGATGTGCCACTTGACCCCCCTTGATATTTGAAATTTTTAAGTTGATGTACCCCCTCGTCATCTATCGAGCAATCACGATATATTCTATTTCAAAGAGTAGTATCGGTGATATCATTCAAAATAGTTTTGGTCCCGTTTTTCTATGTCAAACCGTTCAAAAGTTAACAGGGAGGGGGTGGGGGACTATAAAAAGCCGCTTTCGCAATTGTGATTCCGTAGAATAACCGTAGTTGAAAGAAAAATTTTATTACCTTTTCAACGATGTGCAACTGGACCTCTATGCCTTCCGAAATTGATGTGCCCCCAGTGGTCAAAGTGGTCTCTTCAAGACTTGAGACTGTTTTGATGTTTTAGGCATGTTCATATTAATAAGACACATGTTTTATTGAAAGAATTGATTGGTCCTTAAAATAACTTTTTTTATTATCAAACATAAAACGATAAAAATTCAAAGGAAACAATACACAAACTGAACAATAAAACTGACAAAGGAGAAATATAGCGTCTGTGAATATATACACAGGATATCGGGCCACCCCTGTAACTTCTGCATTCGTTAACGGATTTTTCTGAAATTTGGTACAGCTATGTAAGCAACCATTTCGGATTTGATCACATTACAATCCAATATGGCGGACTTTCGGTTTCTCTGGAAATGCCAGTAACTTTGTTTTTTCAAATGGAACACCCTGTATATTTTTACATATTCAAGTTCAACAGGTCAAAACAAGTCCAAACCTTCTGTCAAATATAATTTTTTCAAAACAATTGAAATTAAAATTGTTTTTCTATTTTACCTCGTGGATAAATGACATTTGGTCGAAGCTATTCACAATGAGTCGCAAATGACAGAAAAACTTAATTTTTTCTGAAAAATCATTTTTTGTGTCACTTACTGGTTAATCAATTCAGTCACATCACATTTTGATCAAAAATTCATTTTTTTCAAATGGAACCCCTATGGGCCACCTACCTGTCCATCTAGAACATACATTAAGGAAAAAAATTACATATCATTTTTGTATTTCGGTGCAGTAACAAATTGTATGAATTCAAAAATCTACTACTAGTTCATGAGTTTTCTGGCAGTTCGAATAATTTTTCACCTTAGTAAGCTGTGGAAAACAACATTTCTGAATCTTGTACCGAATTTCAGAAAAATCCGTTCACGAATGCAGAAGTTACAGGGGTGGCCCGATATCCTGTGTCACCCGGTATAAACCATGAAAACAAGTCAAGTGAATAAAATGGCAAATTGTACCATGACGCATATTTCATCGATTTTTGTGGATATAGGCGAAGAAAAATCTTTAAATACTAGCTGCCAACAAGTTTTCCGCTTTTTTGGGATTTTGGCATTTAAATTGCGATCGTCACCATCAAGAATTAATTAGGTTTGCATACGAATCGCCAACCATTTAAGAGCAATTATCATAAAAATACAAAAACCAAGGCATTCGGTCAAACTACCAGTCTTTACTGCCCGAAGCGTTGAAAACCACGTCATAAATCTTAAATTACCCTTTATCGTGAGCAAGCAATTTTGAATAACCACCGGGTATGATGAGTATCGCAAAACACGAATGCAGTGGCGTGGGTTGATGCCATAGGCGTACGGTAACTAATATCCTTCATATTTTTACGGGAGCTGTTTATTCGGCTGAGATTTTTTTCCAAATGTGTTCAAGAAGTTAAGTTAGTTACTGAAACATTTTTTGCGATCGCTACGCGCTGAAATTATTTTTTCTTATCCGTCATTCAAATGCTGTTTTCTTCCTTTTGAAATCTTAGATTTCTACAAAAGAACTTTTAGTTGTGCTCCAAATGAGTGTTTTAGGCATTTTCTTTAATATTTATTCATGAAATGAAACTTATTATGCTAGTAACTGTAATTTTTTTTTCTGATTCATTCAAGTGGAGTTTGTGATACATCTTCAAATATATTGTGATTTATAATGTTGTTTATGATTGATGGAAAGCTCCACCGGAATATTCTAAATAATTTCCTAAAAAATTGCAGTAATTTGTTAAAATCACACAAGTTTTTTTTTCATAATAATCCCCACAAGTTGATTCCATGGGTGGCATTACTAATTTTAGGACAGCCGTTTTTGGAGCAGTTGTTTGAAAAAAATCAGTGTATTATTGGTTTTTAACAATAATTGCCACAAAATGGCACCAATTCGATTGTTATAACTGCAATATTTTGTGTTTTGAAGTTATCAATAAAATTTAAATAACAAACAGAAATTGATCCAACTTATGTAAAATATATATTGAATTATGTACAATAAGCAGCTAACACCCGAATGCCAGACTTGCACGATAAAATAGCTGTTTACACGGAACATCTAATAAACATATTGTTACGAATCCACTGCGCCACTGACCGTTGTTTATCGCACGCCAAGCGATGTAACGGTTGGGGATTTCCGAGATCTACATGGAACCATCGAGATTTTTCCTCGAACTAACAAGCAGGTGCCGGAAGCTTCTGGATGCTAGGGACGAGTATATATAATTTTGTTGTGTTTTCAAACTGTAATAAACGAACAATTATTAGTTGACTATTTTTAATATGGACAGACCCAGTTTCTCAACAATATACTTTCGATTTCCTGCCTACTGAAGTTTACTATCACTGCAGTTGCGTATTCTGTCGATGGTCGTATCAGTGTCATTTTTCACAAAAAAAAAATAAGGACCTAGGAATCCACCAACGGATGTTCTTTTAGGTCATCTGTGTGTATTCTTCAGAAGTTCCGTCAATTTTGATATGTATCAATTGAATTTGAAAAAATGCCTTTTTCATAATTTAGCATAAAAATTGACAGATTTCCAAATACACGATCGTTTCAAAGTGTATAATATTCCCTAAACAGGAATGGAAACATTTCTTACAACTAGTGACAGATGAAAAACAGTAAGACCCTGCGTCGTAATGTTTCTTGATTGTTCTTTGTAGAACGAAAAATATCTACAAAAAATCTTAAAGAAAGCTGCACTAATTTTGATCCAGTCTTCCCAAGTTTTGAAAACATAAACAGATAGAGTTCCCGGATCAGTGTGTGGAGAAGTATTGTCCAATTTAATATCGATTATGCAAATTTCAGAAAAGTTACTAATTGTTATTTTTTTTTTAAACTTGATATGGAGTCCTTCTACACTCGTACAAACTGCCTGATTTATGGAAGGTGTTTATTACGAAAAAAAATATCTGGAATCGCGTTATTTTGTATTTATTGTATTAAAATTTTTTTCAATTCAAAATTTTTATGCCAGAAGAGGTTGTAATGGAGTTGTTGTTAGTTTATACCGCCAAAGTCGTATTTAATGTTCCTATTTTCGTTCATATGAAAAACGTTATTTTTTTTACCTCTGCAACACTTTTTGATGGAATGCTTCTTTGTATCCTCTATTATTTCGTGAAAGTAGATAATATTCAATACATTATTGTTGTAAACTCATATAACGTTCTTCTTGTTAATATTCAACAAACATCTTGTGTCGTAATATTTATCACAACTATATTTCTGTGGTTTGCAGCTAAAAGGGCAAATGTCAAAATGTTCACATTTGAGATAATTGCAGTTGAAGTTTTTAGCTTTCACTGATATGGATGAGATTATAATTGGCCATCCATGGATCTGCCATGGGTTGAATTCGATATTGGCCGTTTTAGCATATGAAAGAGAACAAGAAAAGAAATCTAATGCAATGATTAACTCAAAACAGCAAGATATTGACATTGGCTATTTTAGCTCCAAGCCACAGATTTATTATAACTATTTTATTGTAAATAACCATTATGAATGCCACTTTCTACAACCGAAGGAATGGTAGGTGGGAATTTTTCAAATCAGCATAAATGCGTCACTGTGAGAATTCAAAAAGCAAAACCGTGGGGATTCCTCTACTTTAAAATTGATAAATCGGTAGTTCTCAGAAAAGAAGCACTGGGTTTTCGTCATTTGCACATGTCACCGTCAATCATAGCATGTAAATCTGGCCGTTAAACATGATAAATACATTCGATGGATGCCAATGAATAATAGTTATTTTCGAAAATAACTCCCACAAATACGGTAGCCTTTGCTTGGGCGTATAATTTCTGAATAATTATATTAATATTTCAAGTCAACAACGACGTTTTAATGCTCCCATTCTGTGCGCGTTCCTCTTAATAGGACCCATTATTATTATTGATTGGACAATTATTATCAATTGCTTCGATTAACGTACCTATACCGAGTACCACCCAGTGGTACTTGTTCGAAGAGATATCGAACTACCATGCAGTTAGGGTGATCGAGTTGATAGAGCTTGGTAATCTGTAAAAAAATCTATAGGCAGAGTTATTGTGAAAAGTCTTCCTCATGCTGATAGATTGAAAAGAAAAAAATCATAGGTGCTATTTATACCCAATATGTTTTTTTTCCTTTTTTGCCTATTTATAATCGCCATCTATACGCCCTCCTCTGTGATGCGCATGAAAAACTTTACCCATATAAGTTGATATAATGACCTAAGAAAATGAACAATGATTCTGTCAGTGATCTTTTTTTTGTTTTTGTTGGAAAGGGAAACATTCTCATTTGAATATTGAATAGAAATATTTTTCTGAAAACTAAGAAATCCAGGATAAAAGTAATTTTTTGTGAATATACACACTGGACATAGATATTTTGAAAGGAACTTAACTCAAAAGAAAATATCTGAAAGTAAAAATTTGCATTTTTGTTCCGATTGTTATTTGATTTTCTATTCCAGTCTCAATTGAGAACTCGTATAGATGAATGTTTTCCAAGAAGTAGTACTCACCAGAAATCATTTGTAAGATTGATGCAAGTCTGCCAACGTATTCACTAGGTCTTCAATACATTTTTGTCGATAAAAATATATTTCACGTTTCCGCGATCATCGGGAAGACCGGAAGAAATGAGAAACACATTTTCTAGAAGCAATCTCACTTTGCAAAGATGGAAAAATGTCATGGGGTGTGAGAGATTTACGAGGAGATTTATTTGTTTGGTATTCATAAAATCAGATGTGGAATCATCTGCATCTCGATGATAAAGTCACTATCTTCCATTAATGATTGGGAGATAGTGACTAAAGTTTATTTTTGAGTCGCAGATGATTCCACATCTGATTTCATGAATCCTGTTCATATTTTCAAACAAATGAATATTTTTTCAGGTATGACTCATTCTAATATGATTTCAATCATTTTCAGGGTTTCGTACCCCAAAATTGAAATTGAATTGAAATTACTTACGTATCATCGGCCAGGTAGTTTCGAAATGGCGACCGTTGGAATATTCAATTAAATTCTAAGATTTCTATTTCTATATCGATAATAGCAAAATATGTCTTTTGGTAAAGCTTTTGAATCGTTTTTCTCTAAGATGTACACAAAAACAGAATATCAATAAATACATATAGTTTCTGTTTGCCCTATAAGTATGAGGTTCCTTCGTTCGACTCATTTTACAAGCGTTTACCTCTCTTCATCTCATTCAACTCATCAGTGACGCAGCTAATAAAAAAAAATCGATGGCGCGGCCAATCGGAAAGGTAGATTTTAGAATTTATTTCTTGATTCTGAAATCGCCATGAATCAAGCTAACGAATCATTTGTTAGAAATAATTTAAAATTTTAATTGGAAACAAAAACAGTATTTGTATTTTTGTATAAACCTTGAACTTTTCAATCAAAAGTTGGAGAAGGATCTAAATCTCCCTGCTTCTTAATATTTCCATGTAATCTGCTTCAAATCAGAAGAAAGGAGTATAACATAATATAGATAGTAATTACTTGGGTTTCAATCCTAATATCACTTAGAAAAATAATATCTAATATTTATTTAGGTATATAGTTTAACTTTGAAATCGAGAAATGTTAAAATACAATGATGTTCTGTTTATCGTCGGAAAAAAAACAAATAGTAACTGATTGACACCGGCGAATAAACCCCAAATGAAAAGAGCATACGGGGCAAACAAAAATCATGAACTCACTTGAATGGTAATTTACAGCGATTGTTTATTTGTGTGTACATCTTAGAGACAAAATTTCCTAATAAAAGTTGTGGAGCTCATAGAGCTGTATCAAAAGTTTGCCGATATTGGTATGAAAATGAAAGATTGAGATTTAGCCGGTATTTTGAAACTACCAGACCGAACTCATCCGAGGCAATAATAGAAAGTATTTTTGTGCCAAATTTTGTTCCTTTCAATTGAAAAATGGGGGCTTCACTTTGTTAACAAATTTCGTTATATCCCATATATTTTTGGGAAGATATATCGACAGTTTTTGAAAATGTTGTTGTGGTTCTACTAAAATCTACCTCACAGGTCTTGTATGCTAGGCTGATTGATAACAAGGACTAAGTCACCCGTTTGTCTGCAATAAATTATGAAATTTACCTTTCCGAGTGACCGCGCCATCTGGTTTTTTCCATGTGACGTATCGTTAGAACGAGCTAGGATTCCAAAACCATTTTTCGATAATTTTGTCATCGCTTGTTTCTAGGATATTGCTGAAAATGTGATTCATATTCGTTTTTCTCAGTAATTACCGAAGCTAATTGTTAGAACAGTTTCCAGCCATGTACCGGAATGTTATCAGAAGTGTTACCCCAAACTTTTTTTCTACTTCAACCCTGTATATGTGTTCCTAGAAAAATTACCTATAATATTTATATCGCAATTAATTTCCCACGTTATGTTCCGACAAAGTATTTAAGTATTGTAGAAGTTCAATATTATAAAGAATTCAATTAAGATCGTAGTGAGAATTACTCGGAAATGTTGTGACGGGAATTGTGTATCTAACTAAATGCAAATTCATTTTACGTGTTTCGATTCTTGTAACACCTGTTCGTTAACAACAAAGATATGATAAGTGAAAAACAAACAAATGAGTAATGTTCAAAATTCGTATTTGTGAGCTCTTCGATTTTGGTGGAAATATGTAGAAAAATTTCGTAATTCATCATTGATAGAAAACACTGTGTTCCAAATGTATTTTTCCTCTTATAACTTTTTAATGGATGATTTTGAGAACACAATGACATTATGGGGCTTTTCCTACAATAGAGTAGTGGGTATACTTTCACATTTTTCAATATTTATTTATGAGATGAAACCTATAACATATGCCAAAGAAAAATGACACACTTGTGACAACTGCGATATGCCAAGCTCAGCAAGTTCTTACAGATGTTATGTAACCATGATACAACATATCACAGCAAAATTTTGATTAATGATGAATAAACTACACATGGTGATTTACACCAACATGTGAAAAATTAGCCAGTTGTCCAAAGGAGTAAATAAATGAAGAAAATATAACAAAAAATACTATATTTTTTAATAAATGCTCCACCTATGACTACTTATCTAATGTAAAGCGATGGACTTAGACAAATCACTTTCCGTTCCACAAAGTGGAGACTGGCAGTATATTGGCTGGGTTAGAAGTGATAAAATAATAAACACACTGCACCATATTATGTGATAATCATATCGAAGTATTCCTGCGTCTTGAACACTGGCATATTCAACGGTATCGATTAACGAAATTAATTTACGAACGATACCAGATTCACACAGAATTCTAGATCACACTAACCTATTCTCTATTGTCATAAACCTTCGGAAGAGCTCTGTGTTTGACTAAGTAGCGTGTCGTTGATAGTTTTGATGGAAAACAAAATCTAGGTTTATTCTAATTATTCTAAAAAAAAATTAAAGGCTTCCCATCATCATGTATATGGTACTATGACAATCTTGAAGAACACCTGCTATAGAATATTACTAAGTAGTTGAAGCCGAAAAAAAAAACTATTATACTATATAGTATTGCCAGAAGTTAGTTCAGACTTTCATTTTTAAGGCCTATTACATTTAGGCAATAGCGATAAAAAATTGCATGCAATATTGGTGTAAATATCACGCAATACAAATAATAATAATCATTTTACATTAACAGCCAAAGATAGCAATATATCTTTTACCAGCGTAACGATTGAAACAGAGAAAGTAATGTTGTTTTTATCCAAGTTTTAATTTCCAGTAGTTATTCTTATTTCGTTTACTAGTCCTTATACAAAATAAAAACTTTCAGTATGTTAGTAGAAAGATTATCTTCTAATTGCATGCAAGGTCTTGGAAATTGCATCAGTTTATCGTATCGGTACCGTTTGCGCTTGCGTCGATATACAACTACATATTGTATCTGAAAATTGAATATTGAACCAACAAATTGCAAAAATATCAAGTATACTATACATTCATGATGCATCATGAACATATTTTTTTGGTGATAGTGAAACAGTTGTTGGGTGAGATTTGGTCTGTATAACGATATTTTTATTTTCGTTGATATCGCTGATGTGAAAATGGCAAACCGAAAGTAGTTTGAACGAGTTTAGATAAGAGTTTCTCCTGAATCTCTTTTAGGCTAAAAGCTTCCCATTCAATTATGATTTTATTTGTTTATGCCCTAGAGGTTCTTGAAATCAACTTTAATTTTACAGTGTAATAAAATTGTTGACATTTGATGTTCCTGTTTTTACCGCTTCCTATTTAGCATATTAATTAGTTTCCATTTTAATTCTCGATTAAGGTCGCTCATTAACTTTTTTCGCCCAAATTTAAATATTTTATGATAATATAGGACCTAGTTTATGGCCTCAAAGAAAAATGAAAGGAAATGTAAAAGAAATAAATACAAAATAATTGTTATAAAAAAACCATCAAGTTACAAATATTAATTGATCAAAACACCTGTGGAATTGTTCTGTCATTACTACTCAAGTGAAATCATTTTTTCTCCCAGTGAGTGAATAATGATGATCAAATGCGGTTTACGCGGTTCAGCAATGCATAATTCATGTTTTATTTCCTTGGTGTAATTTACTATAGATTTAATATGTTGCTTTTCAATTTACACCTCGTATAGAAATATTGGACTTTCCTGTTTATATATGTCGATGTATGGCATTCCAATGACATAGTTTTTCAATTATATTTGGTCTCCAAGGACGTACTCTAAAGGGGGGTATTCACAAATGACAACTTTTGATGAGGTATAGTAAACATTAGTACTCCATTACTAAATCTGTTTGTCACTTTTCCACCAAAATTACTAGGAAAAACGAAATAGCGGGGATCCCTCCCAGAAAAATGGATTTTTTTAACTTTTGTCAAAATGTAACCTATATTTCGGATTTTTTGCCATTTTCTCAAAATTCCACTTTTCTGTGGGAAATGAGTCTTTGTTAACATTTAAAAAAAATTACCAAGTATTTCGTGAAATTTCTACGTATTTCATTTCTATTTCGTATGAAATATAGTTCGCTAACTTCCTATCTAAACATCTAAATTAGTCAAAAAAAAAGAAAACTCTAAGCAGAAAGAACTCTTCTCAACCGGCAACATCGCCCGATGGTAATAATGGTATGCAGAATAAATGATAGTTGCACACCTGTGAGCACAGCTGCACTAGATTTGATTTTTATTGATCGAGATGTGTGCCAGTAAAGCAGTAATCATAGTTGGCTTCGGATGATATTCGAACAAATTCCAATGGAGGACGTAATTGCATTTCGCCGGCAGTGGTGAAATTCGCGAATCGAGTGGTTCTGTCATGATGGCTGCGGTGGCGAAAATAAGAGAATGAAAGTAAGATTATGCGCATGGAAAGCGTGATTTGTGCCGTGATTTTTGCCGTGGTGCGGGAGGGTCAACTGCAATGCCATGTGTGAGCATATTTTTCTGCATTTGGTCATATCCAAGCACTCGTTCGACATTATATATTTTTTGGCGAAGGATTGCAACTTCGCTTTCACATTTATCTTTTATCAAGGTTCGGATATGACGTCTCAAAATATGAAAATGTTTGAGTTACCCTCGTCATCTAAAAAGGTAGAGTTGTTAAAATTCATAGTAGGTACGTTTTTGGTGAATTGTATTAAATTTTGTATATTTAAGCAAAGCGCTTTAGGCCTACGTCCATCTTCAGTGCCATATCCATGGTTGTTACTCCTTTCTTCGTCTGCGTGGAATTCATCATTACCCATTATGTGGGATAAGGGCTCTGAGTATATCCATCCACTATCTCTTTACTTCACCTTTTTCTAACTTCAGGCTCTCTTCGAAATGCCTTGTATGGGCCAAGGATTCCATGAAAACCATCACCTCTCACCATCTTCAACTTCTTTAGAATTTCAAGCCAACCTTATATGGGATAAGGAGTTTGAAAGTCTTTCCACCTTTTTCAAAACACTCTTTCTTCTAACTTCAGGCTCACATCGAAATCCTTGTATGGATCAAGGGTTTCTTGAAAAGGCCTTTTTTCTCTCGCTATGTTCATCTTCTCAAGAAGAGCATTTTCAAGCCAACCTTATATGGAATAAGGAGATTGAAAGTCGACTTTGTCAAGCCAACCTTATATAACACAAGGAGCTTGAAAGTCCTTTCACCAGTTTATTATCACAACGTAATCAACTTTGTCAAGCCAAACTTTTATAACTTAAGGAGTTTCAAAGTCCTTCCAACAAATCATTATTATTATTAAATGTAATTAATTCTTCTTCAACAGCAGTTCTTCTACTTCCACGCCACCAACCCCCCAGCTTTGCACCTGTCAACATCACACTTGTCAAAATGTATGCGTTCTAAACCTCTTATGATTCTCCTATTGCGCCTGATTCGCGACTTGAAATTCACTATCTAGTTCCTCTCGATATTTTTCTCAACCATACAAGCTTCACTGCTTCTATATATTTTCCATATTATAATTCCAAATTTTGAATGACGTCATTACCCATAATTTGTAAATATGGCAACATCGCACGCAATGTGACACTTGACAGCATGTTGTCTTACCACGCCTGTCGAGTCGTTGGCCATAACAATTTTCAAAAGTTTATACAAAGTTGAAATAGACCAGAGTTAGGAAATGTTCATTAATTTGAACATTATAAATGCTCACAAGTTTTAATTCAATCAAGATTATTTTTTATTTTCATGAGGATTCTATAATCGTGAGTAAAAAATTTCTTGTTCATTTTATGAATTAAAAAACTTGGATTGACATCAATAAACGAAATTTCTACGAAAACCTTAATCAAATATTCATTGATTAAATATGAATTCGTATGCGATATCAAATCGACGCATTAAGGAAAATCTTATACGTCGCAAACAACATAATGAGCCAGATGGATAGAAGTCGGCGAATGTTTTTCATAGATAAATAAATAAATAGATCTGTTTCGGAAAACTAACGTAGCAGTAAGTTGTTTGGGAGTGGAATTTTATCTCTCCCGCCATTTATTTTAATTGGTATTCTGTTGATGTTCTAGATAAAATCAAAGTTATAAGTAAGTGCCTAACTTATTTTACTAGACTGAAATATTCTACTTGTAGGTACTCAAGCAGTTGGATATGGAAACTTTGCATAGTTCTAGACTATTTGCATTTTTTTATGTTTAAATAAACGGAGGACAATCCTGGGACGTCCATCAATATCCATGCGCGTCAAACAAAGTGTCACATTTAGTGTTGATAACACGATTTTTAATATTTTGAATTTTCTGAATTCATGACTTATTTTTCTTCAAACTGTTAGTCAAAAGTTTCAGTATTCCACATCAGCGTCACACTGCTCTATTGATTTTATTAGACTAACTAGCCTAATCAAATTGTCTACGAGAATAGTTCTCACGTTTCCTTTAGAACCATGTATCACATCACATCATCTATTAAACTGATAATCAAATCATATGAATATAATTTTTCTCTCCATTAACGAAAAAATAGATCAAAGCAAACAAAAGACACTTACTGTTTCGTATGTGATATTGATGATGTTTTTACGTAAGATAGATAGATAGATAAAACTTTTTTATGTAATTTTCTTCTGATAGGAGAATATTGATTAATATGTATGATTCTGTTATATGCGGTTAATTTATGTTTGTATGCATGTGTTCAGGTAGTGAGTATATGAAGGTTTATGGGAAATTGAAAAGTTATGTTTATTACAGATTTTTGTTATAGTCAGATCTGAAAAGTTTATAGAATTATCTGTTTCCATTTCTTTTGTGAATTCAATTGAAGGGTGAATTCCAGAACATTTCTGATTGTCTTAGAGTTCCCACAAAAGACTCAAGGGATTGCCCATTATTAGTCATTTATCAGAAGAATAGAAATTATTGTTAAATTGAAATAAATTTTGAGTTAAACTGTGTGGAAATCTAATATCTTTTGTTTTATAATCGGATTAAAATTATTCATAACCAATACATTCTCTACCAATATGCTAGTTTCTTGTGGTGGAATACTCGGAAATAAAATTTGAACATCAAAAGATGAGTTTGGTGTTGCCTGGAAGTCGTATATTCTTGATTTTATCAATTAGTTCATAACTGTTTCAAGGACGTAGGGTATCCCATCACACAATATTTGCTCGTCTTCACCAACGTTTGCGCTAAAATGGTACATTTAAGAAACAAACGGCTGACTGCGGGCGCCCTCGAGAAGTACGAACTGTGCAACTAGAAGAAGCAGTTCTCGAGTTAATTGCGGAGTCACCAGAAACAAGTACTCGAAAAATTGCCAACATACTGAATGTAAGCAACTTCACTGTATTAAAAATTCTTAAAGAACAGCAATTGTATCCGTTTCATATTCAACGTCTGCAAGCTCTACTACCTAGAGACTTTTTTCCGCGCCCAGTTTTTTGCCATTGGATTCTTCATCAAATCGCTCAAATTCCTAATTTTTTAAATGGCGTTTTGTTTACTGACGAGGCTACTTTTGGACGACAGTGTATACGAAATTTCCATAACAATCACCTTTGGGCTGAGGAAAATCTACATGGAATCTTTGAAGCTCATTTTCAGCATCAGTTTTCAGTAAATGTATGGCTGGGGTACTTGATGATCATTAAGTCGGTCCATATTTCCTCACACAACGATTAACAGGCGACTCTTACCTCAATTTCCTGCAGGAAGAATTACCTGTTCTTCTTAAAGAAATTCCTCTGCAGCTGAGACAACACTTCTGGTTCATGCATGATGGTGCATCAGTCCATTTTAGCATAATTGTACGTAATCACTTAGATACAGTATATCCAAATCGTTGGATAGGTAGGGGAGGTACGGAACATTGGCCTGCTCGATCTCCGGATTCAAATCCTCTAGATTTTTGCATTGGGGGTTTTCTTAAGTTCTTCATTAGTTTATTCCACTCCCGTCGAAAATGTTGAAGACCTGAAGAATCGAATTATAGCCGGCTGTGAGACAATAAGAAATACACCAGGAATATTTGCGCGAATACGACAATCAATGAGGCGAAGAGTTGAATCTGAGGGACGTCATTTTCAACATTTGTTGTAGCTTTGCGCCTATTTATTTAGTAGTGTTATTTTCTGTTATTGTTCTGGTTTAACGTTATTGTATTAGATAGTTCTTGATAATGTATTAAGGTAGTACCGCCACGAGACAGTTGAATTAGGAAATCATTGGCATACGTATTGTTTAACATGTGAACAACACCTCTATGAAATTTTAACAAGTTTCACCATCCCGAACCCGAGATATATATATATATATATGATTTTTTTTTTGCTGCTCTTTTCGGGGACATCAACTTTTTGAGTCGCCGACTTTCTATAACGAAGAAAGTTTCTATAGTCAATTAGGGGCAAGTGCCCCCTTCAAAAAAATTATTTTTTCGCGTTTCGAATGGAAAAGTTTTTTGAAATTTTTCGATTCCGTCGAAAATAATTTCCTAATTCAACTGTCTCGTGGCGGAACTACCTTAAAGAAATGAAAAATACGCGTTAAGATGTTTTACTTTTTTTGCATAAAAACAGCGCTCCATACACACAAATTGAACGAGGAATTCAAAAATGTTGATAATTTGAAATATCTCAGTGGCGTACCATTTTTTTCTTTAAAAAAATTGATATCATTACCCGTATGCGCGCCAATGATGAACATAAAATTATCAATTGCATGTCAAAAAATGCGCAATAACTACCTCTCAAAACTCACCAAATTTTATTTGCAAATCTCGACCGGTTTCAGAGCAATAAATAAGAAAAACTTCAACACCCCGTATCTCGGAAAACGAAGCATTTGCAGACAAAAGTTATATAGAAAAATCACCCCCTGAAGTTTGTCGCACTCATTCACCCTGTATGTATTTAGATGATTATAACCTTTTTTGGACATAATTTTTTATGTTTTTTGTATGCCAAAGTTGAATTAATGGTTTACATTGAATATATGGCACGTCAATTTGATATAATATAACGAATACTATTATCAGGAATGAAATACCTTTTACTGTGGCGGATGAGTTTGGAAAAAAGGATATATAGGTATAGTATTGCATGGTATAATGACAATTGAATGTGTTGGAATAGAAAACTCGGAGTTGAAGGGAAAGTGTAAGGAACTTAGTTCCTGACGGGGGTCACCCGACCGCACACGGTTTTTTCTTATAATCCTATAAGTAGAGCACCGATATCTGAAGTCAAGCAACGTCGGGCGTGGTTAGTACTTGAATGGGTGACCACCGGACAAGGAAGTTCCATAAAAACCTAACAACTGTAGCGTAGTAGCATATTGGCAGCTGCAGGAGTCTTATCAATGAGCACGAGATAAGACGATAGATATGCCGTCCTTCGGAGGGGACGTTAAGATGTCGGTCCCGAGTTCATGGATGTTGAGCTCTTAAAGAACCCTACCTCTGAAAAACAGAGGATTCGGCAAAATTTCCGGTTGGGAGGAGTGTGCTCACCGGCGTCGGTGTTTAGCCTTGGTAGCAGAAATAGGCCGACGTTAAATAAAAAAAAAAAAAAAAAAAAAAGTAGAGTGTTGTTTGTCATCAGCGAAACGTTGTTTACGTTGAAGCGACCGACTCCAACAATAAGAAAACAGTCGAGGTCATTCTCGTGAAATCGCCACTTTTTCTGGAGTATTCGGTCGTGCTATATAAGCGGTTAGCACGCGACAGGCGGAAAGTTTATTTATTGATGTTATTTGTGTGATCCATTCGAAGTTAATACTGCGGGGTATTTTGGACAGTGATTATTTTAGTGCATTATTGTGTTGTGCTTTCGGAGTGAAATAAACTATAATCGAGTATATTTTAATAAAAAAAAAACAGTTTCGTAACTGTGTACATATCCCAAGTGAAACTTTACTCTCACAATTCCATTAGGAGTTGTGAAATCGATACCACGAAGATTAATGCTCTACTAGAGTGGAAAGCGCCGTAGAGGAAAAAACAATAAATAACTCTTAGGATTAATCGGTGAAACGCTGAAGAGGGTGCCACCCCAGCAATCACCATGGCAACGAGTGCGCAGTGCACTCAGATATAATTCCGATTAAATAGATTTCCAGATGCATCTCATCTGAGTGGTTTCGAGCAACACGATGCGTGCTTCCTTCGGTATACAGAGAGATCAAGGAATACGGACCCTTCAAATTTTATTTTTAGTTAAAAAAAAATCTGGTCTACCCTCACCATAAAAAAATGATCATCTCAATGTTTTGTTGGCAATGCAAGAAAATCATCACTCAACTCTTAACCGATTCGCTTCTGTTTTCAATATGGCAGCGTGTAGAGTCTGATAATTCTAAAAAAGCAAAGCACCATCCTCACAAGGTATGCCTTGTAGATGAGCTGTCTGAAGATGACTTTGATAGGCGAAATCATTTCTGCGAGCTATATAATAATTTTGTAAAAACATTGCATGTTTTCAACAGTATTGTTCATAGGCAGAACTGCCGTTATTGGTCACCGATGGATGGAGAAGTATCACACTCAGAATCCCCAGAAAGTGAATGTGTGGTGCGGCATAGTCGATTCTGGGTTCCTATTTATTCGACGTGAACCCAATGCAGCACATATGCGCGCTTGTTTAGATGAGGTTTTCTCAAACTATTGAATACGGAGAAGGTGGTCGATTGAGTGGCCAGCCAGATCTCCAGATTTGACATCCCTAAAATCCGTCCCGTGGCCTTATATACAAAAAACTCCATGAAGAATTGAAACTTTCCGACGAATTGAAGAAAACGACACCCCTGATTTATAGAATGCATGCTTCGAGAACATTCCCAAATTCTATTGAAATACCTCCAGAGGTTTCGAAACTATTGACAATAAAACTTCTTCAGTATATACATTTCTACTTCAAGGGCAGATGATTGAAAAATGTCTTATTTTGGCTCTGAAACATATCGCAATACTTCTTGGAATACCCCGTACAATTCTTGAAGTCGTTCGTATGAAAATAAGGAGTTCTCTATGTACCTATATACATTCGCCATCATATTTCTCGGATGTCGTATATTCGCAGAAATGTACACATGTAAGTAAATATGCAATTCATCGCTGACGACCTTGTCATTATCGGGACTTACATAATTGTGGTAATTATTTCCAACAACGTTCGCCTAGTTCCTTTTCACCGATTCTATCCGCATTATCATTTACTAAAAGCTTCCATCGATTTCCTAGTTTTCTGCGCAGTTCTCTTACAGAATACGTTTATTCAGGGTCCCTATTCTGAATCGTAAACCGCAACGTAATCGACTGGGTTCAGTTTTGGAATTATCCATTCGGTTTTACAACTTCTCCAAGGGTATGGATACTGGGGAGTGAATGGAGTAATGGTTTTCCGGAAATATAAAAATTGACGATTAATGAATTGAATGGTTTTTGGGATTTTGGGACGATACGAATACAAATTAGTATTATTTTCTTCGGAATGAACAAGCGTTTGCCAACCTTCATTTTACTGATATACAAATTGAAATCGCTTCCAATATTTTCCTGAAAAATAACAGCATGAAACCTGTAGGAAGCTGAACCCATATTTTATCAACATTTGAAGGCCAAACAAAGTACGACATTGCAATGTTATTTTCATCAAATTATTGATTTGCTTGTAATGCGGAAAGATTGACCTTGTCGTTTTGTTGACAGATGTGTCTTTATTAAATTTTGAAACCCTATTGAATTCAATGGGTTTCACATCGTTTGAACGATCAACCTTTTTTGTGAATTTGATCCCAGCTTTCAAGTTTTATTGAGAATAATACATAGATATACAAATTAATTCAAAAATACAAAAGCGAAGTGTTAAATATAAAATAATTTCAAGATGAAAATATTGATTGATAAAGTTATCTATCTATTCCTAGTATAACCGGAGGTGAAAATACCGGACCTAAGGGTGTTTGCAATATGCCGTTAGTGTCCATTGGAAATGCTGTCGGATTTGTTCTTCAATATCATTTATAATTCTTGAAGTGAAATTTTCTTACCAAATATCACACGAGCTCAAATTATTCCTGGATATTTTTTCTTGGTCACGAGTATTTTGAGAAAATTGTCCCTGGTCTTCCTTTTTTTTGTCTTCCTTTATAACACTATATTTTCTTATCATTTTACAGGGAATGAATTGTTATCTCTCCTAAGGAAGAAACTTTAGATTAAAAGTTCTTCTGAACCCGATGAAGTTCTTGATTAGAAAAAATCTACAATATATTTATTATTCATCCCTTGACGCATTTAGTCAATCTATCCTAAAACAGGATTATTTCTCAACAAATTGAAGATCGGAAAAGTTGTACCAGTCCACAAAAAATCGCTGTTTCCTCTAGTTTGAATATGCATACCTAGATCCATTATTACATTTTATTGATAGGCCTAACATTATCGTCTCCATTCAACATGGTTTTAGATCTAATATGTCCACTATCCTGTTGGAATATTTTGTGCTCTCAGAAGCGCATGGTCTTTCACTAGAAACAGGAGTCAATTTGTTTCGGTGAAACATAGCTCTGATAATAGTCATAATAAAAAATTCTGATACTCAAACTTTGGCTGTCGGGATAACTCAAGGATCAGTGTTGGGACCGCTGCTATTTATGTTATGTTATTAAGGTTGCTGATACTACATGCATCATGTATGCAGATGACACATCACTTCTGATTTCAGACAAAGGCGACAAATTTCACTCCATTTCAACTTTCATAAAACTTTATCTGTGAGATTTCACCACAGACAAAAATCTGTTCCAATGGTGAAATCAATGTGAATGAGAACACTTTTTTTCTAACCAATTATTTTAAATTCTTGGGACTCACACTGGATAACTGTCGGAACTGAAAGAGTCAGTGTACTAAACTAATATCAAAGTTCTCTTTCGTATTTGATACGAAATCTCAAGTGGATTTAGACCACTGAATAGTTAGTAAACTATTATTATGCATGTATTGAATCAAGAATCAGATATGGCGTATGCCTTTGGGGAAGCTCCCCACTACTTCCAAATGTATTTATTGCCCAAAAAGAGATTGTGCGAATTTTAGCAGGTGTTAATCAGGGAACCTCCTGCAGCGACTTATATAAACTTTTTAAAATTCTTACTTCTCAAGATATTTTTATTTTTGATATGTGGGTATTCAAATATTATCGCTACTCATATTACCATAACCTAAATACGAGAAATCATAATGATATCCACATGAATCCCTACAAACATAATATAACGGCTTACTCACCTTCTTACTTGGGACTAAAACTATATAACAAATTGCCTGAATCATTGAAAGCTACTGATAGAATTCAAGTTTTCAATAGCACCCTTACAAGTTGAAAAGGGAACATTCTCAAGAGGTTATCTTGACCATGGAAGATAGTGACTAAAGTTTATCTATCAGTCGCAGATGATTCCACATCTGATTTTATGAACATCCTGTTCATATATTTAAACAAATCACCCTTACAAGGCTTTTATTAGACCATAATTTTTATGATATTGAAGAATTTTTCAATCTGTTTTATAAGTTTTGTATGTACGATTTGATATGATTTTTATTATTATTTATATATATATATATATATATATATATATATATATATTATATATATATATATATATATGTCCTACATATGCTAAGAATCAGTTCTGCATCATCTTATTTGACTTATCCCATAACTTTGTAAGTTCCACAGGATTGATAAAGTGATTGATTCAAAATATTCGTAACATCAAAAACATTTCCGGAAATTATTTTAGCACTAGTGTTATTATAAGTGATGAATTAAGTTATATGTCAACACAATCAATTCGTAAAAAGAAACGCAAAGATGCTAATTCCATGTGGAATTTGGAAGTTTTTACAATAAAAAGAAATATATTTGGGTCCTATATTATTTCAAATTATGCTAAATAATTTTTTTTTATCTCGCCGATTATTGATATTATTATAGTTTCGATACATAATTACTTCATGATGTGACTTTTAGGGTGTCATTTTCAAACTTATACGAATTGGTTTCGTGTTGGGATTTGTCGTAATTTTGTGTAGAATTTCTTACGATCATGAACCAAAGGCGAGTGCTGCAATTCATATCAGTGAGAAATGAACATTTCAAGCGCGTTGTTCACTATACTTTTCTTACGAATACTAACTAATTATCTCACATACGTATGGCTCACACTCAAATTGCGATCAACAATCTTTCAGGTACTCATAAATGTAGCAGCTATTTTGTTATCAGTTGCAGTGGAATTTCCATGTAATTGTTTACTATTGCAGATAATCGATATATTTCCAAATCAAGGGTGCGTGTTATTGATTGTGTCGAAAAATAATCCAATTCGATTCGTATCTGAAAATACAAAGTATGAATTCGAATTTTTTATCCTGTTATTTTAATGCGTGAACCAGAAGTCGATGTGAATGTATATTCTAAAGAGGTTATGTCACTAGTTTTGACGTGGTGGCGTAATCGGTAATTTTTTTAAATTGAAATAGATGTCTTGTGATACTTCATCTGAAAGTTCTTTCAATACTGCATTCAATGATAATAAATAATTTGATTTGTTTATATAGGGTGAACAAAAATTAATATTTTATTTAAATGTATTTTGTTGGATATGAAGTTATTCTCTCACTGAAATGAAATATTAATTTTTGTTCACCCTGTACAAACAAATCAAATTATTTATCATTGGATGCAGTATTGAAAGACCTTTCAGATGAAATATCACATGACATCTATTTCAATTTAAAAAAATTACCGATTACGTCACCACGTCAAAATCAGTGACATAATAACCTCTTTAGAATATACATTCAAAAATCGGCATTTAAAAACAAAAATCGACCTCTTTCAGGATTTTTGTCGAAAGTACATTGCTTGCGAAAAAATGAACAGGAAAGACCAGGGTAGCAAATGTACGAAAAATTGGCGAAGGTGCGAGAATCGGCAGTTTTATTCAAAGTGTCTAAATTACGAAAATAGGTGGATGGTCTCTCACTAAAATAATGTGAGACCATCAGAATCATCAACATGTCGCTCTTCAGGGATTTTCGTATAAACCGAATCATTAATTTTCGAAAATTCCGAGGCCAACAATAAAAAATAAAGAGCGTGGCCATCAGACGTCGTGCTTATAATAAGGGCCTATAATAACCTCTGGAAACGGTCTGGTGTGCCCGTTTAACAACACCCAAAAACCCAATTAACTCTTAAAAACGTTTAGGAGACCAGACCACTCACAGGCGCCAGTGTTCCAATACTCTTTGTCAGACTGTACGCGACTTCCTTACCTGCTAAGCCAAGAAACACCATCTTCGTAGGATTCTGTTGCCAAATCTCCACATTTTCCAAGAGAGTTAGAGATTGGAGGTTCATTTACAGAAAATGAGGAACGATCAAGAAATTCATTTCAAACTACCATTTTTTATTCAAGTCAACCTCATATTAGGTTCCTTCTTTGTTCTAAATGCATCAACATTTTTGGATACAATGAGTATACCTCGTTCTCCTTCACGTTTATTGTTTGTTAATTACATATTAATGTATGGAAAATTCTAAGAAGACGTACGTAATTTGGTCTACGATATGGGATTTTTGGGCTTCAAACTGATATCGTGATTATTTTCTTTTCAATCAATTAATCCAGAATATTTGATTGTCCAAAAAGATAAAATCTCATAGACAAAGCATGGTAGAATAGTAGATACATAAAATAAAAATGGAAACATTCAGTCATAAAACGAGTAAAATAGCATAAATTACAGCCACAGGTTGATAAATACCAAAATGAGATTAAAAATTGTTATTAAAAAGTTTGAATTTAAATTAGTCATTAAGTATATAAATAAAAATAGAAAATTGAAGTAACAGTCTTCTTCACATAAAAGATTTAATAAATTGAACCAGAAAATGGTAGATCACCGGGGAAAAACAACTACTTTCCTAGCAAATACCACGCAGAACCTTGAATGATATTCACCTGAAAATCCATGCATATCATTCAACGTTCTGCGTGGTATTTGCTAGGAAAGTAGTTGTTTTTCCCCCGTGATCTACCATTTTCTGGTTCAATTTATTGAATCTTTTATGTGAAGAAGACTGTTACTTCAATTTTCTATTTTTATTTTTATTCCACTTCACACGTGGCGTTTATTGTTCATTAAGTATATGTTTTATACAGCCAATAGTAGGTATATCTGCTTACAATAATTGATCATCATAAAATTCTTGAATGTTATAGTAGGCCTTCGATTTTAACTTCCGGTTTTTTTTGTTACTGAAGGTAGATGATTATATATTTTTCTGCTCTCGTAAATAACTGAATGTTTTGTTAAGGATGACTTGGGGATTGGGAGCGGAATGTTCCTATTTTGTCTTGTATAATAACCAGGTTCGGGATTAAGTGTGCTTAAGTTGGCTTTTATGTATAAGACATACAATCTCCAAGATGAATAAGCTTGCCAATGTTAGTATTTCATGATGTATAAATAGGGGTTTGCAACGTGCCCTTGACTTTGTATTGCACATGTACCTCATTGCTCTTTTTTGAAGGATAAAAACCGAATTTAAAAGCAGCTGACTAGAAAATCCCCAAAAAGATTTTCCATATCTTAGACGAGATTATATTAAAGAGAAGTAAGCTGTCCTTGCTATCTCAAAGTTAAGTTATCTAGCTATAGTTCTAATCACATAGCATCCAGAGGCAAGCTTCCTTTTTAAGGCAGTCACATGCTCTTGAAACCTCAATTTATTAAGAGGTACTTATAGAAAGTTCTGTTTTGGATGTAATGTGTTTCAAGATACAAGTCATAATGATCAAATTTGAAGGTGGCGAAATTTATTTTCGGTATATTGAAGCACAATGAGTTTGAATCACACAATTCCTTCACTAAGCCTTAGTCGTGATATACACGATTTTTCAAAATTTCAATATATTTACCACGCCAAAGAAGGGCAGTGTCGTCCGCAAAGAGTGTGAAAGTTCCTTGAATGTCGATACTTGTCAGATCATTCAAATACAGCAGGAATAGTAGTGGACCAAGGATTGATCCCCAACAAATTAATAACAGATACTATTTGAAAGATGTATTATTAATTCATATAAAAAAAAATATGGTAAGTCGGAACCTATGACATCGTCAGAAAATGAAGACGACTTAATAACGATAATGAAAGAACTGGGAAGAAAATATTGAAAATTAACCTACATGAAACAAAAATGTGTCCTGAAGAAACACATGCAAATAAACTATATAGAAATAGAGATTGTGAAAGAATGTTAACAAGGACAAAGATATATATATATATATATATATATATATATATATATATATATATATATATATAAGAAGATTGCGTGCTTTCAGTCCTAAATTACGGATCGCAAACGTGGACACTGACAAAACAGATAATAACAAAGATGGGAGTAACACCAAGGAAAGAGCTATGCTGGGGGGAAAAAAAAAAAAGTTAATGGATCGGACAGAAAAGTTACAAATATCATGGACAGGATAGCTCATAAAATGGTATTTTGTAAGACATATAGCAAGGACAGCGGACTGTACGTGGAATATAAAAGTTCATACAAGGGATGACGTTGTTGGGAAAAAGAACATGGAGTGCAGATCTATCATGAGATGCCATGAAGATATTAAAAGCATCGCTGGATTAATATGGTCAAGATAAACACGAAATAGAAAATTACTGAGATATACCCGACAATGGGCACAACAAGGATAAAGAAGAAGATTGTTATGAACTAACAAGAAAAAAAGAGATGGCATATTCCATACTTATTCATATTTTGATAAGCATCAATGACGTTTGGTGCTACATAAAAGATGTTAGAAAAAAAACACTTGAAATTATTAAATGTGACACTACGATGAATAATTGCCGAAATAATAACTAATTATCAGTTTTAGCGTGTCAAAATTTCTGTAGTTTGTTGAAGCTTATTTTTTAGGGAAACATTTTCAGTTGAATATTGAATAGAAAGATTTTTCTGCGAATTGAAAAATCCCTGATAAAAATAAAGATATTTTTTGTGAATGACTAAGAGAAAACAACTAATTTTTTTTGTAGACAATCTTTCATATTAACTGCGTTTGTTGACCTCCTCCTTGTTATTGAACAACTGATGTTGTTGTTTGGCTGACAGATGTGGTCGATCCCGTTATTGATTTCAAAGTTATTCGATCTGGTTTTCAGTTGTAATGTCACAAGAGATTGAGAATATAGTGAAAATAATGTGACAGATTTTTGAAAACTTGTTCCCAGGCAATAGACACGAGAGCCCGAGTGACTATTGCGAAATTCTCACTATAATAATGTTTTGATTGGCCAAAACGTACATGAATGATTTGAATTGAATGTTTCTATTGGTTTCTAGAAATGTCAAAAAATAATCGATGTAATTCGAGCGAGTAGGATAAGGAGGGGATATGTAAATTCATCAAGTAATTCGACAAATTGTACCTACTCTTATGTGCTGATTATGGAATGATATGAGTATTAAAATGGATTATTTATTTTTGAAATGTTGGAAAAATATTTGGATTATTTGAAATAACATATGAGGTCATATTCTGTTTCTAACCGAATCCTTTATGCTACTTATTTATCTCCATCACTCAAGTTAACTCTCTTTATTTATTCGATGACTACGAGTGGAAAGTTTTTGGTTCAAAAAGTGCCTCACTTGCGAAATATCGTGTTGACAACAAATGCATTTTTCAAGTTATCCTTACTTTCGCAACACTGGTCGCTAACATAATAATTATTAGGAAAAAATTATTTTTTTAATCGTTTTACAAAACTACTTAATTGATTGCCACGAAATATTTCCCATTTTATTGTTCATATTGGTCCTAATACTTCAGTCATTGGTACTCAAAACGGGGGTTACCTGGAAAGTTTTCCGGGAGTTTTGATAATTGGTATTTTTTATAGATTTCGACGTGGTCTTTCAGAATTTTCACTTTGCCACCTCGTATTTTTACCTGGCGCCGCCATATTGAAAAAATAGCGCCCAAAAACAAACAGTTTTTTGACAATATCTCATTTCCGACTCATGTGATAAATTAAACTATATATAGAAATTTATGTTTTTTTTTAATGAATAGTTTTAGCGTACGAATGGCGCAAACAAACACATTTACATATCATTGTGGGTCGGAGATCAATTCAAACGTTTTATAAAAACCTTCAAACAATATAATATTGTTATTGGAGTCAAGTTCGCCTTTCCCTGTGTCGATATCCGCTAGGAAACCTGGCAACGCCGCTTCTGAGACACGCCATCGTCGCCATCGTTTCGAATCTTCTTTAGTGCTAACCGAGATTTCTCTGCGTAAGTCATTTGAGTCAGGTCTTACTCAAGTTAAGTGCAGAAAAGTGCATTATTGGTGAACGTGAACATGAGGAACTAAGAATAGCAAGATGTACCTGGACGGCGACGAGCTTTGTGAGTTTAATTTGTTGTGTTCCATCCAGATATTTACGTAAATATTTGGTTAGTTGCATGGTTTCGTTTCTCCATGATGGCTGTGCTATTCTCTGTGCACGAGCGATCTGTGGTTCCATGGCCAGGACGGAATCTATTCCGGCTCCAGCGTTTTATTTATACTCTCGAATATTTTTTTCGACCAAAAGGCAATGACTTGTTTCACTCTCGCTGGGATTCTGAAAATACGTTTCAATTTTCTATGTGATTTCTCCAGGACATTGTTCCCAATTCGATGACCATAAACATTCGGGATTTGATATTGGATGAATGATTATTCATGAAACATGTTATTCATCATTATGAGAGATACCTACGAAATTTCAATGGTTCGGTTTGAATTTGAAATTGTTGTAAGCACTTGAGAAAGAGGCAGACGTTCATATATTGATAGTGATATCATTCATTTACGTAACATTTATTTATATAAATAAAAATGCCCAAATACACAACTGACGGTTGTTTGAGAAGTGTTGTTTATGTAAACATCGAGTGCAACAAATAACACTTTTTGGGTGAGAAATTTGGTGGATAATGTTCTGACCCGTATCATCAGTAAATTGAATAATCACTCTTCTAATATTATTACCTCAAAACTATATATAAACCAACTATGGTATTCGTTATCTACTTGTTTTCATCAGTCGTTTTTTATTTTTGGCGAATGAGAAATAATTGCACCCTCGCCATTTTATTGGTTAAAATATTTATGTATTTATGTTTAGCTTTTTCTTATAATACAAAAAATAACGCAAATGTCAATCTTCATTAAATAGGATATCCCAATTTTACAATAAAAACATAATATTACAAAAGAAGACAGTCCCACACACAGCACCAAGCATGATATAATTTAAACTAGAAAAATAAATATATATATGAAATAGAATACATAATGATTAACTTATGGTAAGTTTGGTGATCCACAGATCAATGTTATTGAAGAAAAACTATTGTTTCCTCGCCAACGTTTCGAACTTTAATAAATTCATCATCAGGGCTCTGTAACAATGGGTTTTACTTTACAATTATTTTTGAGAAAATTTGAATATGGTAAAATAAAAATGCCCACAAAATATTGAAACATTTCCAGGGGTTTAAAATATAAAAAATGTTTTTAATTGTAAGATATAAAAAGACTCACCAAAAATTAGTTTTTCCGAGTATATACAGTAAATAATAATAAATAAAAACGTGAACGTGAATAACGAACATTTACGGCACAACAGATTCTACATTTAGCTCTAAACAAATTAAAACTGAGTTAAAATCCCGAGAGTGGCTGTGAATCTATGATATTCTTTTTACGTTGTTAAGATGGTCAAAAAACCTACCACCTCTGTTTTTTTAACAACGTAAAAAGAATATCGTAGATTCACAGCCACTCTCGGGATTTCAACTCAGTTTTAATTTGTTTCGAGTTTTCTCAAAAATAATTGTAAAGTAAAACTTAATGTTACAGAGTCCTGATGATGAATTTATTAAAGTTCGAAACGTTGGCGAGAAAACAATAGTTTTTCTTCAATAACATTAATCCTAATCCCAACCAAACCGTTTGAAGATAATGATTAACGCTCCACGTATTGTACTAAATCTTTTTACAGAATTTACTTCCTTCATGGCATTTGGTAGATTGTTGAATTCTCTTACTACTTTAAAAAATACATTTTCAAATACTTCTTTAGTTCGATCTTGTCTCGTATCTATGAATTTGATTATTTAATAAAAAAAAATACATCAAAATCAGTTGGTTGAAGAAGTATTTTTGAGTTCAGTTCTTGAAATTTTCGAAAATTGCTTGTGAAAAAACGGGAGACCGGTTCAAATTAAAATTATGCCTGAAGGAAAAGAGATACTATTCGATACTTTCTATTGGTTGGTTAAACATGAACCTCAAATAAATTTTTCACATCATTTCGCTCATACACCTAAGCAAAATTCAATGAAATTTATTCTTGCTCTATGACTGGCATCATACATTTCTGTGTAAGTGTTGAACGGAATGCTAATAAGAAAGCACCAAATACCGATGTTATATTTCCATATTCATCTTGTATGAAGTTCGCCTTTGTCTATTCATTTATCCGATCAACTTTCAATACACCGGAACTGTGTGCATGCTATTCGATGTCCTATCCTCTCTTGCGGATGCATTTCACTTGTCTGCCTATGTTTTATCTTTATTATGATGAAACTACATAGATGAGTTTATTAAACCTCCGAGGTGGATTAGAATGTGATAATTATCTTCAATGGCATTTTAGCAGTGCGATAAGATGACATCGAGGCAGAGATGTTTGCTCATTCCATACATTCCCCTGAATTATTTTTCAGTTTATAGTGTTGATCTTTTTTTTTTGCACCGTTTCATAATTTAATGGCAGTGCAAGTTTTAAAATTGATGTATGTCTAGCGGCAGATATAATACTATAGCCACGCCGCTCCTATTGGTACACAGTTTTTTTGATCGATGCACATTTCATTAAGAATGTCACGTGTCGATCAAGTTGCTCTTTACACTAGACCACATTGATATTTCATTTTGGGTTCTTGGGTACAACTAATCCTGAAGGTTGTAACGGGGAACAAAAGTCTTTATGACCGTTCTCTGTTTTATTTTAATTTTTTCAAGAAAAAAAAGTCGAAAAAAAATAATATTTCGCCGATATCACTATTTGTACCAAGAGAAATTGGCTTTGATGGCCATTTCTTTGTTTTATATAAAAATAATAAATACTTTCAATATTTTTCCTACCAAAAATATATCGCAAAAATGGACGAACTTAAAATCCACTCGCACGCCCGATTAGATAACATATGAAATCTCTCCTACTTACTTATAGTATCTCAACTCCTCGTGTAGAGTATAATCACACTCTCTTTTTCTAAAAATGAATATGGATGTTTCCACATATAATATTTGCATAGTATGTTTCTATACTAGAATGTAAGGCATTGTTATTTTTGGTCACCATTAGTCCGTCGGACTCAGATCCGTGCCTTCGGATTAATATGCGAGGTCTTTTTTTAATAACTTTTATTTTCAATATATAAAATAGTACTTTTTGTCTTTTGTTTCAGTAGTCTCGATAACGTTTTAATTATAAAACTTAATGTTAAAATTTGAAGTTATCATATTTTAATGATTCAGACTGATATTGGCGCTAAAGCAGTTGTATAAAGATATTTTGATACTAACATGAGAAAAAAGAAGGAAAATTAGAATTTTATGTAAATGGCGATATTTTTAACCTAGTCGACGAAATTCTAGCTATTGCGATTACTACCAATTTTAACACTCCATAATATGAGACCTGATGTAACAAATTCAGGAAAATTAAAAATAATTGCGCATGCACTATCTTTGAATTAAGACAAATATTAAAAGTTTTGTTGTTTCTTTGACATATTTAGCAGACCCTTCATTTCATTGAAAATCAATTCGTTTTGAACGAACAATTTGAAGACAGAAATTTTCGTAAAACTTTTTATTTTATTTCACTTCTAGGATACTAGTTTTGGTGTCGTCACGTGTAACCCATCAAACTGAATTTCATCCGTATATGACATTCTGGAAATGAATTAATAATTAATGGTTGTGAAGGATGGTCCATATCAAGTATCAGTGGAATATTAATTATTTAGTGAAGTGATGGTATGTAGTGCTAGAATTAACAACAACCCGTCAATCTATGTTGCAATTCTGGTGATTTGAATGGAGTTATCTAAATATTTTTTCTGGATAGTAACAGGGAAAAAACTCATACATAATGTTATAATTATGGTTATATTAACTGAATGAATTCAGTATAATGACAATTTTCATATTATATGGGTCCCCGAAAGCTGCGGGTACCTTGCTTTGTTATATTAATGAGAAAATTATTATTATTTGCATTTTTTTCTTATATATTTCTTACATATGGATTTGTTTACCAAAATCATTGATAATGATTGCACAGACATTTAAAAGGCAAATTCTCGATTAATTAACATTTAAATTAGAATCTGAACTAAACATAATGGTAAAATAGGTGTTTTGCATGTATTTCATTGATGGAAAAAAGTGTTTTTAGAATTTTTATCACCTCTGGAAGTATCATACTTTTACTGCAGATTTTGTGTTCAGGAGATAAATATGACAATACCAACAATAGTTATTTGTTTTACTAGGCAGAAAAGCACAAGATTTAATGCCGCGGTTGGTGTTTTATAGCCGAGTCTAGGAAACCAGCCAAGGCATTAAATCTGCTTTTCTGCCGTGTGAAACATATAATTTGTTCTCCAAATTTGTTCTAATTTCACGCAAAATAGTTTTATTTATTTATTTATTGCGTTTCATTATCAATATCCAAATAATTAAATTATTTTAACAAAGGTAACTGGCTCTTCGTTAGTATGTTTACCGCTGATGACGTTTGTTTAATTGTTTGTCATTGTCAATTTAAAAAAATTGTCAAGTAACTGTTCGAAATAGATGTAATTGAAAGTGAGAATGTGTTTACCTAATGTCATTGTCAATTTCAATTACCAGTTTGATTTAAATTATTACCTGCAACGTTGCATAACGAACTTTTTCTGCCTAGGCAGAAAAAGTCCACTTTTCCTGACTAGGCAGTAAAAATACACCTTTTAAGCCTATCAAGTGTCATTAAAAAGTCGCTTTTAATGTCATTTGGAGAAAAATGTCTTTTTTTGTAGGTATTACAATTTGTTTCTGTTCAATTGAAAACATTGACTTAAAAATTTATATTTTTGAAAGGACACGTAAAAATCAAATGTCACAATACCCAAGCACAATTTTCTATGTGTATGTTAGCGCAGTGGGAATTTGTAGCAAATGAAATAAGTTTCTCATAATTCCAATAATTTTCCACAAACAATGACTAGAACGATATGGGCGAGGAAAATCACGACGAATATATAGTTTTTGGTGCATGCGCATTCATTTTTGAAAATTGTTGCTGAATTGTTTCTTTATCATCAATATTAATGGTACTACTATCAGTGGTCAATATTATACCCTCGTACGCTTCTAAATTATTTTGTTGGAGAGTGGAGTAATATACGTGCCATTTCATCGGCGTTTCAAGACCAACCAACATATGGAACAATTTCTAAGGCATTTCACCGGCCATTCCAAGGCCGCCTCGACTGTGGGTGTATTTATTACGTATGGGATAGGCCGAGACGGCTGCTTGATACACTGTAGCGAACTGTGTGTTGTATGCTGTGTCTTGTATTTGTGAGCCCCTAGTCACAGGCGCGACCGTAACTATTTTCAACACTCCGTTCAAGCGGAAACGGAGGAAAAACTGATTTATGACTTCCATCCGGTTTCTCCAGAAAGATTCCATCGACAAAAGAAAAAAGGACAAATGCTATCTTAATAATCTACTAGCTCGTACGATACTACCCAGTCAGCATCTACGGGCGAAAAAGAAGGAACCGTGGAGCCAGAAAGTTAAAAACTGACATACATACAGGGTGATTTTAATTCGGTCGTATCTCGGGACCGGTCAAGGAATAGGGAGATTAAATTTGGGCAAAGTTGCTGAATGGGATGTTGAAAAAACTTCACGATTACCCTTTCCATATTTGAAATATTTGAATACGTGGGATATTTGTTTTTAACTTGTGATAGATGAGTAAAAACGGAAAGCACTAATTTCAATTTTCTACAAGATGACGTATCCAGTTTTCCGATTCAACGTTTCGTGTCTTTGGGGCCATCATCAACTTTATTCTGTTAAAATTATTACAGCTAACAACAAAATCGCTCAAAGCATTGAAAAAAAAATCGTCAAAAAATTCCGCAACTTTGCCCGGAAGTATAAAACTATAAATGTACCTATGTAGAAGTAACAAAAAAGTTAGATCAGAGAACTCTCCAGACATGAGGCCTCTGGTTTCTTGACTGTATAACTTGTACACTTGAAAACTATGGAAGAGTGATTCCCTTCCATTTTTATTACATACTGGACAAATAAAATCAGGATCAATAGAATTCCAGTCATGGTAAATGTTTTATGCCAGTTTTGGTATTCGTATTCTAGATTTTCAAATTTGCCAGTGGCGTATCGTTTGAATATGATTGGCCTAAAATATTTCACAACAAAAATGTTAAAATTTATTTAATGCAAAACATTATACTTCCTTTGATGGAGCTTCGGGAATCACATATGTTTCTCCCAAATCGAGAATTCCGAATAGAAATTGATCTGAATATGGTTTCCTTCCAGGGGGAGAGAACCCAAAAATTGGAAAGTAATATCAATCCTCCCCAAGTTTTGTTCCAAATATTTTTGAGAATTCCTAGTGATGTCGACGAGACCAAAATGTTCTCGATGTTAACATTGAAAAAATTTATTTTGTATCTTCTTTTTTGCTAACGGAAATAGGCAACTCTAATAATGTTCGTACTATAAATCATTCTTTGAGAAAAAACGTGCGGCTTATTTCTGAGTAATAACACCGAATAGCATTAGAAAATTTACATTTACGCTAGAGATATTAAACTTTTACAACTTCTGGGTAATTATGTTTTGTTTTAGTTTTGCTTGCTAGTTAAGTGCTCGTATTACAAATCATTTTGTAATAAATAATTACCTAGTGAGACATGACGTGTTAGTAAAAGTCTATTTCCCTAAATCATCCAAGTGTGTGTTACAAATTATTAATTAATTTTTGAAAATATATATATTTTTTTAAATCGCACCACACGATTAGATTTCCGCAGGTTTTTATTAAATTTACAACATGTTTCGCCAGCACAGTAGCTTCTTCAGGTGAATGTACAATAAACTAAATATACAATGGCCAACAGTTTTATACCTTCTACCTAAGGTCATTACCGGTAATTACCTCTTACGAGGTAAGTACCCACAATAATCTCCCAAAAAAAATATGTTTTATAAAGTTGGATTTAACGGGAATTACGACCAGCTAGTAAAACTAATTTTTTATCGCTGACTTTTTGGAATTGATTTATTCCTTTTTCAAAGCTGAAATGACAATATTCACATATAGATTGAAACAAAGAACATATCTATGACCCACCTTTAAAACTAAGTTTTTCCTGCTCATGGATTCAACTAATAAACTGTTGAGTAGTCGATACAAACTCGTGTCGATAAAAACACATTGGCACAAATTACACATTAAAAACTTTTAAAAAATTAAAATTGTTTTTTTGTTGTTGGTTTACGCAATTATCATGGAGATTGATTTGAATCATTTCTCCCAACAATCTCTTTGAATGTCATCTCTGTTTCCAAAAATTTTACTGAATCGCAATCAAAATTGCAAGACGATTCAAAATTAGTCAGCGATAAAAAACTAGTTTTACTCCCTGGTCCCAATTCCCGCTAAATCCAACTTTATTCAATTCTTGGGACGATGAATCATTTATCATTATATTTTATGTTTTGTGGACAGACTACGGAAAAGATAGCTTCATTTCTCAATAAACAAGATCTAAAAATTGCATATAGAACAAAGATTTGGAAAGCCGAAAAATCGGGATATAGATTGAAGTGTGGAACTTGCTCTAAGGTATATATTGGACAGACTGGTAGAACATTTAAAGATAGTTATGTAAAAAAGAAAACAAATTCAACATATTATTCCAATCACCTATTGAGGAAAACCATTGTTTCAATGATGATTTCGAAATTTTACACGTAGAAAATATAGGTATTAATTAAACTGAATCAGTTGGAAACGTTAGAAATTAATAGGTTGAAAAATAACTTATTACGCAACGACCAACTTGATTTGAATTTTTGTAATTATTAATAGCAATTAAAAAAATGTTCAAATAAAAACTCAGTTTAGAAAAAAAAAATATCGTGGCAGAACTATGTACAATAGTTTACCTAATAGAATAAAATATTTGAACCTAATACAAAAATGTAATACCGAACTGAAGAAATATATTTATTTTATGGACTGTAGAGGAAAACTTAATTTTTCTAGGATTATTGCTTGAAGTAGATTTAAGGGTTTTTTCCATTTGCAATTGATATTTCTCTCATTAGTTTACATTCCCATTCCTTTGTTCATACATAAACATGTACGTTTATTAGAATTCATGAATATTTTTTTCTTATACTTTCTACCTCTTATCATTGTTTCTTCTTCTACGCCACTGCACGCGAGTTATCCGTCACTCTGCACACGTGTTCGTAACAGTATCAATATCCGCTAATTTTTAGATTTCATTATTGAAAAAAATAACAATCATGAATGGTCTGCTTTGATATGATATTGTATGGTTAAGAGTTTTTATTTCGGGTCCGACAATAATGGAATATGTTTCTTTGTTCAGAAATGGATTGCTAAGCGGTAAGTACGCCATTCTCCGCCGATGAGTGGGCACGATTTTCCTAAAAGTGTAACGCGAACTGTTTGTGATGAAATCGTTATGTGGGAGATTGAAATTGTTTGTTTACTTTTTGGTTGCATAGGTATGAATTTAGTTCATTTGTTCCGTTTGAGATCACATGAGTTACCTACATATATAATTTCTTCCATTTTGTTTGCAGCAGTGAAAAATAGAATATTTTTTCTGTGTTTTAACCTGATGATTACAAATACCATGTCGAAACGTCGTTAAAATAAATTATATGAATTGACTGAATCAGACCTTTATTCCGAGAAACTGAAGAAAATATATATATATATATATTATATAATATATATATATATATATATATATATATATATATATATATATATATATATATATAAATCTACTCGCTACTTCCGCACAGTCATGTAGTACCGCTTAAAGAAAAAACCACTAATCTTCGCATTCTAGGTAGAAAGAGAGACTGGCAGAAAAATAAAAATAGATAGACAATATTACGTCATACAAACTGATATGCTCAAATAAACGATAAACGTTCATGTGAAGCAAATACCAAAGGCTTTGGAATACAGTAACTTGAACAGTATCATACAATATTCATTTGGAAAGTGTAACAAAACATTTTCAAACGTTTTTGGGAGGGCATCATTAAAAAACTGGGTTGCAAATTGTAGCACTTTGGGACAGTCCTACAAAGACATGAAAATTGTTACCTGAAAGGTTTCCAACAAAGAAAACTCACCGTGTAAAGTTTTAAAAAACATGTCCACTCACCAGAAGGATTTTCCAAATCCAAAGCCCTACCACGGTATCACAGCTGAAGAAAATCTTTTTGATGTAGTTTTCATGTTTGTAAAAATAAATAGTGTTGCTTGAGAACGAATCATGAAATGGATTTCCGATATTTTTGAGCCACTGGATTTGGAAGACTCTTCTACATCTGCCCGTGTTGAAAAACTTCAATTAAGGACAAGTTTATTGGCAAATCATTTTCAATTGAATGAATTTCCGCATGCAAAAAAGTTTTCCAATTTTCATATAAAATAGAGAAGTAGAAAGCAAAAAAAAATCCTTCAAATCCTACATAAATTCTATAAAAATATAATAATTGAAATAGTATTATTCAGAGATGTTAGAAATTTGGGAAATTTAATGGTGCTTATATTGATTCTATAACAAAAAATTCACGGTTTTCCAGTAGTGACCAAAACGTTTAATTTTCAACTGACCCCCTGTACATTATTTATGAATATTCAAAAGGGTTCGTTGATTTTCAAGCTAAGAACCATTTGAATGGTTTGGAATTACAGTCGATTGTTCGTTTGAAAGAGGAGAATTCCTGGCAACATTCTACTGGAAAACTGTATCATTATGACATTGTACCTCCCTAAATTGTCCGTTTATAATCAAGAATTGTCTCAAAAACAAGAAGTAACTCTTAGAAAAACACCATTATTCAAAAAGCACTTTTATTTGTCTTAGTTTAGAAAAATTCCAAAAGAAAGCGAAAATACAAGCAGATTTAGCATTTCTTTTTAAATCCTTTGGAGAGAGTATATTTTTGATAATAGTCATAATGAAACTAGTTCTATCTTCAGTTTCAACAGATGATATCCTAAGAAACTTTATTTTTTATGGAGTGCGGCTGATTCATCAGTTCCTGCCATTCTTATATTTTCGCAGTCCATCACTTTCTGGGAATAACATGTAAATTTCGATAGGTATATGATTTACATTCGTCAGAAATTCAAAATAGTTTTATTGCCCCCAGTGATTCATGTTGAAGCCATGCCAATGTTTAGCATTTTCAGCTGGTGATTTTTTTTTTATCGTATTTATAGATCTGGATTATCGCTACTAAATATGATTTACAATTCATTCCGAAATAATGCGAATGAAATATTTGAAATATTAATCTTTTTTATGAGTCAGAAAGTGAAATTTTTATATGCATAGTTTACGAGGTTGTTTTCGATAATGATCGAAACGGTTCGATAAAAGTGAAAGCAGTAAATTGAAAATTACATTTTTGGAAAGATTTACTGCGATACATATTTCTCTCGTGACATTAGGTAATAAAAATTAGAGCATAACCTTCAGACTGACATCTGAATATCAGCCAAATAAAATAGCTTGACGAAAATAAAAGTGAGTTCGGAAAACAAGCAATTCATAAATTTCAAGTTTAAATTGGACGGGTGACCCTATGATTGAGAGCAGGCTTACCTTTTTTCATTTAAATAATCAAAATTTAGTTTAAAATATAAAATATGTTATTTTGAGCTATTTTTCTTTTTGAAATCACAACGTAAAAGCGCTCTAGACCGTGTACTTACATCTGCGACAATATCCAAAATGTTTTCTTCTATGATATTAGTTATCTTAATATCTACGCTTTTTTCCATAAGAATAAATTTTTTTGGTCAATGACTTTATTCTTATTATTTTTGTCTTTTTAGTCATTATTGCTATATAAGCGTGTTTTTCAATTTTTTTTAAACTATAATTTTATTTTTAAATTTATTGTCGTGTTGCTACAGAAGACTACGGGGGCAAAACTCTTCGATTGATTTATCCACATGGGAAGTTTTTACTAAATTTTGCTGAATGTGCTGAGACCAGCCGGCGCATTCGCCATATATTTGTAATGAAAAAAAAAATGCTAACGATCATGGGGAGAATACCGGGTCATAGCTATGAAATTATTGTATTGTCATCGGTGCAAAATTTCTGGAAGTGGGTGAAAATTCATTTCAAAGATTCCGTTGCATACATTTATAAATAAATACAGGTGAAGCTAATAAAGCGTGTATAAATATCTAATAAAGCGTGTATAAATCAATTGACCGTTTTTAAATGTATTTACACTTGCTAAATGTAGTTTTGTTTCCAACGGTTTTTTTTTTAATTTTCTATTTCATATTTTGATGTGTAAAATATTTCCCGTCAATATATGTCGTAATATTTTTATAACAATGCCACAAATTCATCCAAGAAGCAAATTTTACAATTACAATGAACAAAAAAGTTTTCACATCCGAAAACGATAAATTGTGAGTGTCCCATTTGTTTCAAAAATATCTAATACTATTACTTAGTATTAGAGACCATTGCGAAGTGATATTTTCCGGAAAATCTATATAATATATGATATAATTTTGCTCGCTGGATTTTCAAATTCGAATGTAGAGCAAAAGTTCTTGTCAGTTGAATCGAAAGCTTAAGGTTTTTTTTCTTTCAGTGAAACGGTGCTACTGTGAAGGCCACTGCCCCGACAACCAACACAACGGAACCTGCGAAATCAGATCGGGGGGCGTTTGTTTCACGTCAGTTGAAGCTGTCTATGATGACGCGCAAGAAAGAGATGTTCCTTTTTACACTTACGGATGTTTTTCCGATGACGAAAGAGGGCTCATGCAGGTTAGTTGGTTCTTTTTTTTTTCAAACGAGTTTACTTTCTAACTACACGCTCGATTTTAAACGCTCTTAATTTACGAAAATTATTTATTCGGATTTGCTTTACAAAATTGCTTTTGACCTCCCGTTTTACCATTCATTCATTATATCAAAGTGAAACAGAAATTGGCCGAGCGGATGCTAATTTGAATTGATTCCGACCGTGATATGTATTCTGAACGAATGGAAGATTCACCTGAGATTCAATAGACCTTTTCATTCTAGATTTTTTTGTGCGCATGCTTCAACTTTTTTCTTCTTCTACTATTTTCTAATAAATACTATTAAGTTTCTGCTCTCGTAATAATGATCAGAAATTATTGTGCTGTGTTATGAAGACGATTTTTAATTCGAGCTCTGATTTCGAATAGTTGCCAAGAAGACTCCTGTAGAATATGTTTCCTGACCAAGTTAAAAAAATGTGGTATTTGGTCAATAAAAGGCCTCTGAAAGCACAAAGTTGAATTGTGAATAGCACTTTGCATCAAAAGAGTTTGTTCTGTTTGAAAATAGCTAGAGCTCAGCTAGACCAAACCTTCTATTCAGACATATGAACTAGAGATCTTACTTTTACGTATTTTTCATAAATTACACAGAAACCCACTACATAATCGATGAAACAATGGGATTTTCACTATATATTTTTTTTACTAAAAGGATTACCTACTGTGCAGTTTCTCCCGTGAACATACAAGCACACTGATAGATGGGTTATTTTAAACGTTCAATAAATATTGAAAGAGACTGAATGTTTTGTACCAGTATGCAACTGTATAGAGTAATATTTAATTTTACTTTGATCTTTTTGAAGAAAATACGTCTTCCCGGTGGTTTTTGCGCTTTTAGAAATAACTCACAAAATACGATTTTTTTAGATTTTTCATAAACTACACAATCGATGAAACAATGGGATTTTTATTGTATTTTTTTTAATGAAAAGGATTACTGCACAGCTTCTCCCGTGTTTAATCACTGAAATAGACATACAAAACACTGATAGTGGGTTCATTTTAAACGTTCAATAAAATTGAAAGAGTGTGTGAATTTTTGTACCAGTATCAACTGTATAGAGTAATATTTTATTTTGCTTTGATCTTTTTGAAGAAAATACGTCTTTCCCGGTGGATTTTTGCGCTTTTAGCAAATAACTCACAAAATACGATTTTTTTTGAAATAATGAAGTGGAATTTTTGTAGGTATAAATTCCTTGCAAAAATGTTTGCTGCAAAATGATTATATCCAAAGATATTAAAAAATGGAAAAATCTATATACGTTTTTCGGAAATGAGATATGTGTGTGATGAAATGTGTAATTGCATAAAAAGTTTTTTAACATTAAAACAAATAGTTTTATTATATCCTCTTCAATGATTTTTAATATAACTTTTTAAATTAAATGTAAGTCCTCATTTGCCCATGTTTTTCTTTAATGTTGATTCCATTATCAGATTTTCACTTTAGAAGATACTTGTTTTTACTTTTCCATACATAAATAAGTTCTTCATTATATCAGCCTTCATTCACGCCTAGGATTGGGTTATTTTGTTTGTGCACACATTTTCCAGTGTCTTCAAAATACTGAACGGTACAACCTGCTGACACTGCCTCTTATTATTCTCCAATGTTGATGTTATGTACACTTTTTTATTCTAAATAAAATAATTCATTCAACAAAAAAAAAAGAAACAATCATCAATATCGAATTGCAAATATAATTTAATACAAAAACCAGAAACCACTTTGTTTCTGAATTATTAACATTTTCGCGGCTTCAGAGCATTTGTTTACGATTGATAACATGCGAGAATGTTGTTCCTTGATAAATTTGAAAACATGAATTATATTAAACACATTTAATTCAAAGAGGTCATCAGTGTCAACTTTAATTTTTTTTGTAAGGGTGAGGTGAAATATTTTTGTACAATTTCGTTATATGAAGAACACAATACGGTGCCTTTTTTCTTAAATGTTGATCTTACAAACAATTGTTGTAGTGGTAAAGTACTCGAATAGTATTCAACTATTTTACTCGGAAGTACTTTTAAATGTTCACATTGTAGTAATATTTTTCGTGTGGCACATTAACGAATAACAATAGAACGAATAGTTATCAATTCTCCGTCTAATAAAAATCAGTAGTTTAGCTTTCAACATATTAATTATTCATCGTGTAACATGTATGGCATGTGATTAAAAACTTTGAAAAGTTGTTCTATTTTTTAAACGGAAAAATTCGAAGTTGAAACTTTTTATTCAGTTGAATTTGATATTCTGTATTTTTGACCCACATGACTTTCTCAAGCACAAATTTTTTTTTAGTTAATTTTTTTACTTCGACGGGAAGTAGTTATTGGCAGTGAAGAGCATTTACATTGTATTCAGCTTTCGCAAATGCTTGTTTGAAATAGTACAGCTATCAATTGGGGTTTCCCATGATCTTCACATGGTAGATATATAGAATAAAATAAGTCACAGTAGGTTTCATTCCTTCATCAATGAAAGACTCACAGTCCCGAGCAATATTTGAGAGCACCTGACTTCAATTGTCTCAAAAGTGCAAAGATATATTTTTTTAGTTGAATCAGGCAGGAAAATTTTATTATTCATGAAAGTGTACAATTATAGTGTTGGCCCTGTTTATACGATGTTGCAATTAATTCAAATATTTTCGTGAATCATGTTTTCATATTCATGAAGATTGTCAAGAATAGAAACCAGTACATTTATACTCATTAACACCAAGTTGGCACTTATTTTTAATTTATAATTTTAAATAAATATGGTGCTCTTGGTAATCATACAGGTTGTTTTTATTTTTCTGCCGACCTGTATTATACACGTGATTGGACCTCAAAAGGATTCTTGACGATTTTTATTACTTTTCAACCCAGTTTGGAGTATGTTTCCATTTTTATTATTCGAAATAGTGACGAGTCCCGTTTAGCACAGTTTCATTAGAATAATGATGATTGTTATTCAAGGGACATTCACCGCATTAAACGTTTGCATTTTATGTCTGGTGCAGTTTACACTGACGCCTGCATCGGCATCCAAATTCGGAATATATATATAATTTGGATGCAGATGCAAGCATCAAACATATGAGACTGCAGAGTTATCAACAAAATAGAGCTTATGTTTTATTCTTCTCTTGGTGGAATAACTTCTCCCCATTTACGCCGTGCAGAGAGATATTACCAAAAATGTAGTAAAAAGTTCTTTAAGTTCTTAATATGCTTCATCGTCAAGTTTCCATGATCATATATAACACCAATATGCTTCCCCATTTTTCCTACTGTTTAACTATATTACATTACCAATCAAAGTGAAATAGTTAAAACATTGCAAAACCGTTCCATGCGCATAATCCTGTTATGTAATTTCTTATGTTAACCAATAAAATTCATGTATAGACTGGAGGGGTTGTCAATTAAAGGCTCTTAGTTTTTTATATACTAAATAAAATTGAAAGCTTTTAATGAGTTACCTGCAGAAATTAAGAGTGTGGGCTCTCTCAACAAGTTCAAAATAACAATAAAAAAAACATTTGTTCTATGGAAGCAATCGCTAATATTATTAACTTCTTTTTCTAACTTCTTTTAGTACACCAATATTTAAATTTTTCAACAATTTTTTTGTATTTTATAGTTTGTATTGTTGAACTTTCATTTTTATACTCAATGTATCTGACTAAATGAAGGATACATATATATAAAAATGCATGAAAGCTGATGAGTAGCTTTAGAGAAAATCACCTTCTTTTATATGATTCCAGCCGTAAGTTGGACCCTTGCGTACTAACCTTGACATTGGTTCTGTGCTGGACTCTCAGACACTGGTAGTACATCAACTGAATCTTCTTATGAGCCTCTAATTCACTATCAATGTGACTAATCGGGATTTCTTCGATAGTCAATTGAAGATTAATTCGTCTCTAGTAATAACCTTACCTATCATCTCCGCAAAATGTTCACTATATAATTTAAAATCTACTGAAAATGATGGATTTTGATGTTTTTTTTTTCTTTCAGTGCAAGGGCCATCCTCGTTCCCCACGAACAAAGCAAGTCCATCCAGTGCTGTAACGACAAGGACATGTGCAACCTCGGCCTCAAACCGACCTACCCTGAACGACCGACGCCTGAAGTGCCAAGTTTTGGTTCTCCCAGATAGCCTGCCCTTCATCATCCTCCTTACGACGATAACTTTCAGTCTCACCCTCGTACTCCTCATTGTAGCGGTGGTGTTCGTGAAAAATCGCAAGAAAGAAGTACAACGCAAGTTCGGCCTCTATTCGAAAAATTATCCTATTGATAAGTACCCAAACATGGAGGTGCACGGACCTCTGGCCAATTTGATTGAACAGTCTAGCGGGTCGGGATCGGGCTTGCCCATTTTGGTGCAAAGGACTATTTCGAAGCAGATTCAGATGGTTCATTCAGTAGGAAAAGGGCGGTATGGAGAGGTTTGGCTTGCAAATGGAGAGGCACCAGGGTTGCTGTCAAGGTTTTCTTCACGACGGAGGAGCAAAGTTGGTTCAGGGAAACGGAAATTTATCAGACTGTGCTCATGCGGCACGAGAATATTCTGGGGTTCATTGCTGCTGATATTAAAGGTGAGCCAAAATTGAGAATTTCTCGAATGGTTTATTGATGAAAGTACTTGATTTTGCGAGCCAGTTTTATTAGTTAAGAAATGGGGGAAGGAGTGTCGAAATGAGAGCCGTAATATTTTAATTCATCCCAAAGTTTCGGTTAATATATTTAAACCATAATCATGGCTGCTGGAAAAGGAAAAAACATTTGAAATATTCACAGAGATTGGGTGAAAACTTAAAAAAAAAATAGTTGATATGGTACTATTAAAAAATTATAAAATACAAAAATAGGTAATATTGAATAATAGAATTAAACAACAAAGGTTTTTTTCTAATTTTGACATTTAAAGTGACACTTTTCAAAACTTGTTGACGTTATCAAATGTTTTATTCTCATCCTAGTTCAAAATTTTTCACAACTGGTGATGAAATAGTATATTACATTACTAGAGCGGAAAGTGACATTTTTCACACGAGTGGGAAATATTGTGGCACGAAGCATAAGCCGAGTGCGGCAATCACACGAGTGTGAAAAATCACTTTGCCGAGTAATGTAGCTATTTCTACACTATTACAACTCTGAGATTTAACAATGTTTTAATTTCGATTATGTACCTACTATCACGAAATGTCTATTTTTTGTGGTATTGTGTCGTGGAATTGTTTCAAAGCCTACTTAGCTTTTTACATTTTCAAATAATGTGTCCGCGTCTGGTTCTCTGGTTGCCTATCTTAGATACAGGTAGTTCGTATTAAAACAAACTACTGAAATAATTATAAATTAACAGTTTAAGCTTTCATTGCTATCCTTTAATTATATAAACTTTTAAAATAGCTAAATTTTGTTTTAATAAGATGAAAATACAAGAAATATCATAATTCTATTAATGTAAATCGACTTACGAGATATACATATCTCTGATAACGTTAATTCAAATCTGAATTAGCTCAGATGGAAGAATATAGGTAGATGACCGCAAGGTTGTGGGTTAAATTCTCGGCGTCAACTTTTTTTTTTTCTTCTTTTCTTTATTTTCTAAAAATAATTAGTTTTTAGTCCAGTTTTTATGTAAATAATATCAATAAGGAAGAGCAATTAATAATTACATCTGTAAATCTTACAGGATTCACGGGTTTGACGGCTTATTGACAGCCGTGCGGAAAGTACTTTCCGCACGAGTGAGAATAAAGGTCACTTTCCATGGGAGTAGAGTGCGATATGTGTTACTTTCCTATGTGGTCGTAGGAAAAGTAAATTTCACCACCAGTTGCGAAAAATACGGGAATAAAATTTGTTATAATTTTAAGGCTAAACTAGTTGAAGTACTTCTTCACTGCACTAAAAAGTGAAAAATAATTTTAATATTCAACTACTATGCCAAAAAGCGTGGGGTGCTTTGTCGAAATCAATTAAAATAGATACCAGAGCCGGCAAACCTGCGTCATTTTGGCAAAACTGAAATTTTGACTATGAGTGTAGTTGAGAAGGTATGCTTACTTCTTACAAGGTAGCAGGTACAAAAGTAAATAAAAAACTTTCTTACTTACGTTAAAGTATGGTAATGCGTTTGACAATTAACGTCGTCCGGTGGCAGAGCGGTCTGGATCTCAAAAGTTAGCGTGGGTTCGAATTCCCACGGTTGACGATTTTTTTTTTATTTTTACTTTAAAATTGAGATGTTTAATTTTTTTTTATTTTAATATTCAGTTTTTTTAAATATATATTTTTCTAACTTGAAAGAGGATCACATTATATCAAAATTAGAAAAAATATTGTGTGAAACATGTTGGGAAACACTATTTTTCGTAACTCGCTTTCTTTTGCGGAACTCGCTCACTCGTTTCGCAGAAATTCGCTCATTACGAAAAATTGTGCTTTTCCCAACTGGTTGCACAAATAACTATTTTCTTCTTATCAAAAAGAGGTTATGATTGGAAATATTTCTTATCTCAAAAGATTGTCAATGAAGAAATGGAATTATCTCCAGCAGCATTGAAATGTATGAAAATCTACATGAACAATTTTTACTTGTTTTCGTTTTTATATGAAACTTGCTTGTTGAAATAGTTTGTTCGGCTATATCAAATAATGTAATTCATTTATATAAATTTTCATACATTTTAATGCTTGTATTTATTTATCCAAGAACTCCATTTCTTCAGTGAGAAGATCAAAAAAATTTCAGGGTAACAAATTCTGAATTAAATTATACTTGCTTATACTTTTTCTACACAAGTTTCGGTATAACTTATTTTTATATATTTTGAATATTCTTATCCTTTTTCATCACCCATGATGGTAAAGTAACTGTAACTTCAGAGTGAATTAAAAATATCATGGTTCTCATTTCAACCCTCTTTCCACTATTTCTTCAACTAACTGTTCAAGTACATTTTGTTAGGGGACCCTTCAGTTTTTTTTGTTCTCAATAACTATTTGATTCAGTTTGCTTGAAAGTTGTAGACGATCTGGTAATTGATTACTCTTGTTTCGGCATCCATCATCTTAATGGATTTGAAGTTTTTCACGATGTTTCCATCGTCTTCAGGTGAATACTGTATATAGTAGAAGACGATTGCAGATATAAACGATCGAAATGTCATCAAAAAACTTCAAATCCATTTAGACAAAATGTAGGTCGGAAACGAATTTCATTCATTCTTCAAAATCTTGAAAGCTATAGTATTCAGAATTTCAATATTAGTCTGCTTTTCCTTTTTTCAAATATGTGGTGGGCTAATAAATATTTCCTAAATCTCATATTTTTCGTGATTTCAACAATGTTGGTGATTATTTAATTTCACCACCTACAAATCTTTAAACTCTATTATATGTATGGACATATGTCTATTATTTGCTAACATAAAATAGTTAATATTATATTATATTTTCTTCAGGTACTGGAAGTTGGACCCAGATGTTGCTGATCACAGACTACCACGAAAACGGATCCCTCCACGACTACCTCCAAGACCACAGCTTAGACCCAAATAGCCTATATTTGATGTCCTACAGCATAGCATCTGGTCTTTCCCATCTCCACACCGAGATATTCGGGACAAAAGGAAAATCAGCCATTGCCCATCGTGACATTAAAAGCAAAAACATCCTGGTGACACGGAACGGGGAGTGTTGTATTGCGGACTTTGGACTGGCTGTAAAATTCCTGTCGGACACCAAGGAAATCGACGTCCGCCAAATGTGCGTTCCGGCACCAGGCGGTATATGGCCCCAGAACTTCTTGACAGATCGATAGATATGAATAACTTTGGGGCGCACAAGATGGCTGACATGTACGCCTTTGCCCTCGTTTTATGGGAAATGTCGAGGAGATGTGTTACCGGTGACAAGTTCAAAGACGTAGATGAATACCAAGTGCCATATTACGATTGTGTTCCTTCAGACCCTTCGTTCGAGGATATGCAACAAGTGGTTTGTGTGAAAAAAATCAGACCGCAGATTCCCACAAGGTGGGAGAGTGAGGACATTTTGCAGACTTTGTCGAAAGTGATGCACGAGTGCTGGCACCCGAACCCCGCAGTCAGACTAACGGCGTTGAGGGTGAAGAAAACGTTATCGAAGTTAGATACGGACACAAGTATAAAGATTGTGTAGTGGTTTTGCATTGTTTCAAGTAGATTAGATATCTATAATCTCCAGGGTGGCGTTACAAATCAGGTTGGATACATTTTTGTACATAGAGGGTTTCAAAAGAAAATGTTTACTTATTTGATATAATATTTTTCTACCAGAGCCAAATAAGTTATGTTTATCTTTATTGATGTAAAATTTTCGAGAATTTAATGGAATCAAAATTGAATTGTGTACAAATCAATAGCTTTAATTTTATCTTTGACCTGGATGTAACTTCACCCATAGTATAGTTCAAAATTGTACATATGACAAATAAGTTGTATATATTATTGTTTATAGTTTAAAATTAACTATCAAAGTCCAAGTACCTATACATTCGTCTAATGTCCAGTTGACCATACTAAAACCTAACAAGGCAGAGAAACCCAAAATTTTTCTAGTTAGCCATATAGTTTACAGAAATCAATATAGGAAGGTGTTATTCAGTTTTGATGTATTAAGGAAAATATATTTTAATGCGACCACTGGTTGAAATATTTTCCTGAAAATAAAACCAAAAGCAGTCTTATAAAAAATTGCATATAAAACTTTTTATAGAAAGTTCTTAGATGCCATACACAATATATGAACTATTCCTAGTCTGTGCCATTATAACTATTGATTTTTTGGGTTACTGTTTTGATATTCATGTAAACATGTAAAAAATTAAACTCGTCTGGTGCTCTGTGACAATCGTTTCGTAAACTTTTTTTTTTTATTTTCTATAGATACTCACTCGTTAAAAAAAGCACCATGTTTAAATTTGGTAAATTTTCTTAAGAATTGCTCAAATAACAAAAACTGTGCAATTTTATTTCATTTGTTTTTTCAATTAACTGTGTAAATTCTTAGTAGGCCGTGTGACTATTACAATGTGCATTTACGATAAAATCTTGTAAATATTCATCATATGACTTGTGAAATATACAAAATTTGTTTGAATGTGCAATATATATTGCAAGACTGATATTTTGGATGTTGAATGTTTTTGTGCATCAGATGATGTAATAAATAGTTTATAGAATACCCCTAGCATTTTTTTCAATTTAATAATAGTAATCCTTCCCGACTTCGTTTGGGTGATAGTTCTTTCGTTTAGCTGGAGCCTGTTAGGTAATATTCTCGTACAAGTTCTGCAAGACTTTATATGTGGTAATCGAATCACAGTATTCACGCCAAGTGAACAGTAGCCAAGAAAACAGTAGCCAAGAAATTATTTTGAATAAATAATAGTTTTAAAAAACTAAAAAACACGCTTTTTATAAAAAACCGAACAAAAAAATAAATTAATAATAGTTTAAAAAAACTAAAAAACACGCTTTTATAGAAAACCAAATTAAAAAATAGAAAATAAATTTTAATAAATTTGAATTGAGAATAGTGTAAATTATTTAATAAATATAAATTAATAATAATGTAAATAAGAAAAATTATTTTATTTAAAAAGCGTGGGGTGCTTTTAAGATTCAGATTAAGCACCCACGCTTTTTACAATAAAATAATTTTTCTATTACATTATTAATTTATATTCATTAAATTTTACAACTATTCTTAATTCAAATTTATTTCTATTTATTAGTTTGGTTTCTAGTTTAAACATTATTTATTTATTTTTAGTTCGGTTTTATAAAAGCTGTTTAGTTATATCAAACTATTATTTATTTTCCACTTTTAGTTTGGTTCATTTATAAAAGCGTGTTTTTTTAATTTTCTAAAACTATTATATGTTCTAATCTACTATTAATTCCGTGATTACTATTAGTAACTGTAATTATTTTCCAAATCATTAATGTGTACAGCTGTATTAATAGTCAAATCTCGATTTTAGAAGTCAGTCAAAGATTTTAACGTTGTCAATATATACAGTGAGCCGCCATCTTGAATTTTTCAATTTTCACGAAAGAATCAAAATATTCAATTCCAAAAACCCCCACATACCAATTTTGAATAGAATCGGACCAACATACAAAACTCGTCCACCATTTTGAAGCCGCCATCTTGAATTTTTCAATTTTTACGAAAGAATCAAAATATTCAATTCCAAAAACCCCCACATACCAATTTTGAATAGAATCGGACCATAATCACAAAACTCGTCCACCATTTTGGAGCTGCCATCTTAAATTTTCAATTTGACAAAGAATCATAATCTCCACCGAAACCCTCAGATATCAATTTTGAAGCAAATCGGTCCATAATCACAAAACTCGTCCGCCATATTGGAGCCGCCATTTTTGTTTTTTTTTCACACAAAAATTTCTTAATGCATTGTCACCGGCATTATGTACACCTGCCAAATTTCAAATCATTCTTCGTCTGGAAGTGGGTGAAAATCAAGTCCAAAGGAGACGGTTACAAACATACAAGTGAAGCTAATATAAAGCGTGTAACATGTAAAAAACTATAACATATACAGGACATCGAATTTGGGATCCCATTAACCTATTGACCTAAAACATACAGCATTGAGATAACCAAGTTATAATATTCGGTAGGTAGCTTATTAAGGAAATGCTCGGAGTTCTACTCAATATGAAAATAGTTTAGAACAATCACAGAATATCAAATCAATTGTAGGAATAAAATTATGTTGAAAAGTTATTGAAGACTAGTTTAGTGTATCATCTAGATATTGCATTTTTATTAAACTTGTCAGTTCCAGAACTATTGACAGAAGTGGGTCATTTTCTAAATTCTTCGAAATAGTTGTATATGAACAAACTTTCGAATTTTTTCAGTTGTAATATCACAAGAGAGTGAGAATAAAGTAAAAATAATTGACAGATTTTCAAAACTTATGCCAGGCAATAGACACAAGAGCCCAACGGGCTTGAGTGGAATTATTCCCGCGGCAATTTTCAAGGTAGAATATTCCCACTATAATAATGTTTTGATTGGCCAAAACGTACATGAATGATTTGAATTGAAAGTTTCCATTGGTTTCTAGAAATGTCAAAAAAATAATCAGCAAAATAATTTCTACTCAAATCAGCATGGTTTTTTTAAGGGTAGGATTGAAACTGCTCTCTTTGAGTTAACAAACAACAAATACGGAACTGAAGAGTAAAAAATAAAATAAAACTTCTTAGACTCAATAACTAAGCTCCTAAACTAATGTAAGTAACCAATTTTGAGTCGGGCGCCAAACAAACAAGCAAATGAATTAGGTAAGGCGTAAAATGATGGCATCGAGTTGCGCTGTGATATTCTGATGATTTTTTTTTGAAGTAATTTAATGATCTTCGTTGATTGTTCGTTTGGCACCAACTCAAAATTAGTTACTTACATTAGTTTAGGAGCTTAGTTATTGAGACTAAGAAGGTTAATTTTATTTTTTACTCTTCTGTCCCGTATTTCGTCGGTTTAATTTTTTGTTAAAAAGTTTTTATTTTTCAATTTTTTGTGGCTGAAATCTACTAATTACTAATTGCTTGTTTTTTTATTACTTCCAAAATACTTACTTACCCACCTTACTTCAACTATTACCAGTTAAATAATATGATTATCCACTTTTACTATTTGTTGTAATATAAATTATTTTTGTTGTTCTGGTTAGTTTATTTCATTACTTTGTATATCACTCCATCCTCTAATAGAATATAATGATTGTGATAATGACACTAGAGATCTGTCATTGTCAACTACATATGTGTGCCAATGTTCACAAGAGAAAAATCAATTATCCCCTATTTTTCCACCCATAAGGGTGGATAATTCCATTCGAAATCCAAATATGATCAACTATGAGGTATACCCTATCTGATAAAAGAAGAATCATCCAAATCGAAGATCCCAGTACAAAGTTATGCCTGATAGAATCGGTTAACGGACCAGAATTCAGAGGGCGAGTGATCAATATCCTTCATTTTGCTACCCTTAGGGGTGGATTTCATCTTTTAAATTCAAATGGGACCAACTTCATAGTACACCCTATCCACTGAAGGAAGAATTATCGGAATCGGACAACTCAGTAAAAAGTTATGCGTGATCATACATTAAAAAAAATAATATACGCGTCGACTAGAGAACCTCCCTTTTTGGTTTCGTCGGTTGAAAAATCATGGTCACAAAGCATTACAGAAAGGGTAAAAAGCACAATTTTAAAATATAAACATGTAGGAGACAAAATTTAACAGTGATACTGAACAGGAAGAATTCACGGTCAATAAGGCTTGCATTAAAAGGGTAAAGGCGCACTTTTAAATTAATAAACATGTAAGAGTACTAAAATTAAACAGTGATAGGGACAGTTAATTATATATATGTACAAGCATAACAATATCATTGAATAAGTGAATGGATAAAAAACTCATTCAAACTATAATAGGGTCTATCCATCAATAAATATTTGAGCTCTTTTCTGAATTTAGCTAGTGGTTCTATGTCTTTTATATTGTTTGGAAGATGGTTATAAATTTTACGCCCATTGTAAATGAAAGAGTCTTTAATGAGAGAGACTAGAGGTGAGTAGAGGAGGTTTTATATCTCCCTTTTGTCCAGTATTGTAATATGATGAGTATGAGCCAAACTTAGTTTTATGTTTTTTTATTATTGATGCTCTTTCATATGCAGACACAGCAATTAAATTAATATTTTATGGGATTTGAACAGGGCTTTGCAAGAATCTCGAGGTTTGGCTTTGCACATGTATCTTAGGGCTGGCTTTTGGAGGATGAATATACACGCACATTAGAAAATTATTTAGATTTACAGCATTTAAAGTTGGATGCCATTGTTAAATCATAATTAAAGAAAATCAGTACAACAGTTCGACTAATTTTCCTGAAGTATGAACAAGAAAGTATCTGTTCTAATCTGGAATTGCCCAACAACTCTCTGGCCTGTAGTGCAGATCTATACAAATTTATACAGGGTGTCCCTGGACTTCCTCTTTTCCTCTCGGGAATGTATAGATGGGGTCAAAATATCACCAGTAATTCATATAACATTTGTTCCTGAAAGTTACAAAATGAAAAATGTTTTTCTTTGATAACTTTCAAAGTGAATATTCAAAATCATCTAAATTTTGGTGATTGACTAAACAAATGAATTCCTTCGACGAGCTTTCATGCAGGAGTCAGTTGTTTTGATACAAAGTCAGGAACGGACTACCCCCGATGGTCCACACCCCAAAACTTTTAAATGACAGATAATTTTGCAATAGTTTTCAACAAAATAAGGTTACGTAGACAATTTTCTGAATAAAAGTACCGCGTGTGGAAAGTCGATGAACAACGATTCTTAATAAAAATGCAGTTTTACTCGACGGCATCAAACCCGATTGTCCACCATTATTTGAAATGAAAAATTTTCACAGTAGAAATACTAATGCTAACGTTAATTCAACAACATTTATAACAGGGATAATACAAAATATGCTAAAATAAAGTCGTAAACAAAAAGTATAGTACCTAGTTGAATGTTTCATTCACAATGTAGATATTTTTTCAAATGAAATATCAAGTTATGTTATCTTATAGGACCATTCGTTCTACATGACCGATTGAATGGAGAACGTTATTTGGAATTCATTCAGAATGATTTGAATGGACTTTTGGAACATGTTCCATTGCAAACCCGAAGAGATATGTGGTTTATGCATGATGGCGCTCCTCCCTATTTTAGTTTGATTGTGCGGGACCATCTGAACCAGATTTTTCCCAATAGATAGATTGGTAGAGGTGGGCCATATTCATGGCCACCGCGGTCTCCGGATTTGAATCCATTGGATTTCTTTCTGTGGGGGCATCTAAAAAGCCTCGTTTACGCTACACCAGAGATGCCTTGTTGGATAGAATCACATTACATTGTGAAGCCATACGAAACGACCCTGGCATGCTATTTCAAGTGCAGAGAGGGTGTTTGCGCCAACTAAGAAAATGTATTGAGAGAGACGGGGTTCATATCGAGCAGCAGTTTTTGTAGCGGATTTTGCATTTCTGTTTGCTCTTGAGGCTTGCGATTGATTATTTACCCATGAGTTTGGTAAGGTAAACGTGTTTGCATGATAAAAAATCGTTTTGGGGTAGTCCGTTCCTGACTTTGTAGCAAAACAACTGACTCCTGCATGAAAGCTCATCGAAGGAATTCATTTGTTTAGTCAATCACCAAAATTTAGATGATTTTGAATATTCACTATGAAAGTTATCAAAGAAAAACATTTTTCATTTTGTAACTTTGAGGGCCCGTAACTTGGTAACGCAGGCTTTTAGGAACAAAAGTTATATGAAGTACTGGTGCTATTTTGACCCCATCTATATATTCCCGAGAGGAAAAGAGGAAGTCCAGGGATACCCTGTATATCACTTGTGGATCGGAAAAAAGTTAGTTGGCTGGTTTTTAATGTGGAAAAAAGAAGAGAACTGCGATTTTTTATCACTCACATTGCTGCATATTTGTTCAAATTCATCAAGTTGCACGAGTCACACTACAAGAATTTATACATCTCTATGCAGAGAGAGAATTTTACGATGTTAATGATATAACTTTTGATAAAAGTATGATAAGAAAACCGGATATTTTTAAGGATATAATGAAAACAAGAACTCGCTCGTTTGACGATCTTTACTGTAGTAGCTGTCTGGATGCAAGAACCGTGTCCTATGGCATTTTCCTGGATTTATCAAGAGCTTTTGACATTTTATTTATTAAGTGCTATGGTATACAAAATTCACAATGGAATACAAAATTCAGAGTTGAATTGATTCAAAAGCTATAAAACCGAACGTTCACACGCGTCCAAAATAAGGGATCAAAATACAAATAGGTTCTTACTGTCACCAGCGTTGGAGGTGTCCAGGGGGGTTCTACAGGGCAGCGTATTAGGTCCACTCATATTCAGTATTTACATCAATGATCTGCTATCCATTGCTGAACGAGACCAAACTATACTGACGATACCACACTATTATTCACCGCCCCGAATTTTCCCGAACTTACCCTTAATGATAATTCACTTACATTACATTTAGAACTGGTTTGTAAACTCAAAATTAGTGCTAAACCGAAAAAAAACCAAAGCAGTGTTTTTTAAAACAAATCGTGGGCCTGACACTCCAGATAACATAAAACTTAAGGAATATAAAATCCAGTTTTCGGCAGAAACTAAGTGCTTGGGTGTTTTTCTCGATGACACCTTGAGTTTTTCTTATCACATAAGCCTTCTCTGCAAAGAAATCAATCAGTCAAGCTTTGGCCCCGAATATTGTCAAATAATACTAACATTAGCATCGTCAGGACCTTCTACTATGCTAGTTTTTACTCGAGAGTACGATAAGGCATTATTCTTTGGGGAGGAAGTGGTGAGGCCTTGAATATTTTCAAATTTCAAAAGAAAACTATTTGAATAATTAATAAATTGAGTTTTCTCACATCGTGTAGAAATCACTTCAAATCGCTAAATATGCTTGCTGTCCCAGCATTATAAATATTTGAATGTATCAAATTAGTATTCAAAAATAGGCATATTTTCTCACAATTCCAAATAACTCATAGTCATACAGAAATACCTCAAATTACAACATTCCCTATCACAGGTTAGCCAATATTCTTGTATAAAATTGTACTGTTCCCTAGAACCGTATTCTACCGATGAGTATCTAGTAAGTACTTGAATTATGTAACAGATTCAGAATCCTTTCTGCATCCTTATATATATATTCTGAGTATCTTTCACATTATTGTTACTATTCTGATGACTGGCTTGTATATATTACTCTTGTATTTTGTTAGATGTTTGTAATATGTAAATTAAGTGCAATAAATTATTATTATTAATTGTAAGGTAATTGCATTGTACAAGGGTGGACTGAAAAAATTCCGACCCAACAAAGATACAAGACAGTTTTTCTTCAAATTTATTTTTCCACATAGTCTCCTTGCAAGTCTACACACTTCTCCCAGGGATGCTCCCATCTCTTCAACCTATCCAAGTAGTACTCGGCGTCCTTCTCTGCAAAATAATTGTTTGCGAAGGTGAAGGCCCCCTCATTTGAGGAAAATATCTGTCCTCCGAGCGCAACTTTTAGCTTAGGGACTAGAAAAAAGTCGCTTTGGATCTAGATCTGGTGACCACCCTCCAAGCAGTTCAAACCGTAATTCGTGGATTTTCGCCATGGCAACCGCTGAGATATGGACAGCACATTGTCTTTGTGAAACAATTTTTTGTTTCTGCAAATGTGGTCGTTTTTCAGCAATATTTGCCTTCAGCTTGTCAAGTAATGATGCGTAGCATGCTTCTGTAACGGTTTTTCCTTTTTGAAGATAATTGACTCCATGATTATCCCAAAAAACCCATCACTTTCCTAGCCGAAAAAACAGTTTTTGCTTTTTTTGGATCATTTGGTGAACTTGAGGGATGTTATCGTCAGTGGTTACAGTTTCTGGACGTCCCGAACGTTCATTGTCTCCCAAGTTGGTACGGTGTTAAATGATGGTGCAGAGTTTCCGTACACAGCATCCAACTCGTCTTTGATTTGCGTAGGCTTATTGCCTTCCAAAAACAAATATTTAATGACAGCCCAATACTGATTTTTTCCATTTTCACAGAAACACTCACATCGACTCACTCAAATGATTCCAGAATGGCTGCAATTTTGTTGAGTACCTTTCAAAAGATGCGCAAACACATACCATAGGCTATTGTTGACAAGTGCTGCCATCTTCATGTTTAGGTCGGAAAGTTTTCAGACTGCCCTCGTATACAGGCGAAGTTTTGAATGTATATGTCTTATGGGATGGTATTCTCAGTAGACCACCTCATGTACGATAATTAGAAGATTCATTGAGCTCAAATGTTGAGATAATTATAACAACATCTACACACTGGAAAAGGTAAATTGAGTTTATTCCAACTAGCTATCGGTGATTGTTTTTTGCATTAAGTTCTTAATCAATTTCGTTTTTAGATGTTGAAGATACTGATATCGAGTGAATGTCAATTATCGAATATCTGTCAACTTAAAATCCATTATTTTGAAGTATCACTACAATAGTATACTACGTATCAAGTGTTGTAAAAAGCATATTACACACATATGGAAAAATTGTGCATGAGCCGCGTAGCGGCGAGGGCGGTAATTACATGAGTGCATAATTGCTTTACAACATGCAATATGTACTATTCTTTTCATACAACTTTTATATACTGGAGTTGCTCATATTTTAAGACATACAAAGAATACTAATAAATTAAAGATCGGTTTATAATTTATAAAGTATTGATCTGAACGTCAAATCTCAAATAATGACAATGTCACTGTCAAATATACAAAACGCAAGACAGATAAATGTCACGATTTGAGTGGTTCAAGGCTAACTTCATTGGTATACTAGGCATCATAATGCACAGTTGTGCGTTTTTATTCTTCACACACAGTTGTGCGTAAGAATGGATTTACTTATAGAGTGAACTGTAGGTAAAACAATGTTTACTAATATAGGAGTAGAAAAAATCAAGCTTACTTCTAACCAAAGTATAATACAATTGACAAAGTGCATCCAAAGATTTGAATTCACTTCAAGTGCAAATTAAAATTATGTATAGTATATACGAATATTTAGAGATACCCAGTTACCTGTCTTTTAGGTTCTGGGCAGTGCTTTTTTATGATAAAATGTTCAATATTGTCCTTTAAAATTTCTTTGTAGACTTTATTCTAACTATTCAATTTGCTCAGGGTAAAAAAAGAATTTTCCATGGCCCACTCCCAAGCGTGATTTTCCGAGTTTCGATCCCAAAATAGGTAAGGCCCCCGTGATCTTAACTTGTACAAGTTTTCATTAATTTCTGAGGGTTAGTAAAACAACTAAGAAAGTGGTTTAAAACACTTTATGACTGTATGCCTGAAATGGTTGATAAATTTGTATTCTATTCAGGAACAAAATTCAAGAAAGTTCTGTCAAAAATCAGGTGATTTGAATTTTTTATTTGACATTACACAATATTCCAGAGAAAATATTATTTTAACGCATATTGATCTTTTTATGCAAGTCCCTCTCTTCTCTGTAAATTTTATGACTGACCAAATAATCTCTTAATAATTTATACAGTATGTAATAGTTGAAAAATAAAATGAATGTGAGAGAAATTATTTTGTACCAAAGGGTGCAGCTCACCAACACGACTAATTGGTCTAAAACCATCAGGGTTAGAACTAGGAGATTGATGCCCAGAGTGTTGGTAGGATTCTTGAAAATATACTGAAACCAAGAAAACAGAGTTGTTAATAATATACCCATAAAAACTTATTTTATAATCAATATTAATAATCAAATATATAATCACATAGATAGATAGATTATCGACTGAGACGAATACAGAATATGGTTAGAAACAATGTTCAAGAAGCATTTTTTACATTAGTTTTGAAACATTTTTCATTCATGAATCCAATTTGACAAGGTAGTTCATCATAAAGTTTGAAATTCAATGAATTATTCACTGATTTTAGTAATCTGTAACATGTCATTAAGGTAGTACCGCCACCAGACAGTTGAATTAGGAAATTATTAAAATTTGGCATACGTATTGATTAACATGTGAACAACACCTCTATAAAATTTTAACAAGTTTCACCATCCCGAACCCGATATTTATATAATTGAAGTTGACTCAATTAACACGTAACATATGGATCATGCATAGGCAAACAGCGCACTATTAATTCTACCGTTAGTACTAAAATTAAGAAGTTTATGAAAAACGAGGAGGAGCTAGAGCAGGATATCACAGATATTGTGAAAAAAAAATCAAAGTGATTGACCATCTAGTTTGACAGATATAATCAAAACTCACGTAACATATGGATCATGCATAGGCAAACAGCGCACTATTAATTCTACCGTTAGTACTAAAATTAAGAAGTTTATGAAAAACGAGGAGGAGCTAGAGCAGGATATCACAGATATTGTGAAAAAAAAAAAAGTGATTGACCATCTAGTTTGACAGATATAATCAAAACTACTCTCGTTATTCAAAATAGTCCACAGGGAAGCGCACAGCCTAAAGGGGGGGTCATAGAGAAATGCGGATTGTGCCAGGGGTGTTTTTAAAGAAGGACGGGGGACCATTTGAGGGTCTGAACGCAAAAAAAAACTCCTTCTCCTAGTTGACCCCATCGATTTTAACGATACCCCCCCCTCCCCCCCAAAAAAAAAAGTTCAAAGAGAGTACTACAAAAAAGTCCATTGAAGTTTTATCGAAAAACGATAATTTTTTTCCCATGACCTATGATTTCTAGTGAGGGGGGGACGGGGAGGCCCAGGTCTAAAAATATTTTTTTTGCTGCGCTTTTCGGGGACATCAATTTTTTGAGTCGCCGACTTTGCCCCCTTTCAAAAAAAATTTTTTTTCGCGTTTCAAATCGAAAAGTCCTTTGAAATTTTTTGATTCTGTCGAAAATAATTTCCTAATTCAACTGTCTCGTGGCGGAACTACCTTAATAAATCATCAGCAGTAGCAAAGCGTGTGTTGGCATGAAATTCTGTAAAATTTTGGAGTATGTATTTACAAGGAAGTGGTAAAATTCTTAGTCTCTTGAATAATGGTTGGCAATGTTCATTATATCCCACCCCAGTCAGTATTCTTATTGCTCGTTTTTGTTATCTGAATATTTTTACAGAATTGACTGAATCACCCTATAAAACTGTACCATAGCTGATCAAAGAATGGAAAAGGCCGAAATATATGTTTTTCAAGATATTTGGGTTTAAGCAAAGGCTAAGTTGCCTAAGTAGTAATAAAATACTGGACACCCTGGTACTAAGTTGATCTACATGGTGTGTCCAATTCAAACAATCATCTAGATCAACCCAAAGCAATTTACAGTGGTTACCTGCCGTGATTTGTTTCCTAGTGGAAATTACTAGATAAGTTTTTCCCGTGTTAAGTTGAAGAATATTTTCCTTTAAATCAAGTTTCAGCTTCAGATATTGTATTTCCTGCATGTTCAAATAAAAGTGAAATATTGGCGTTAGAACTAATGAATTTTACTGGCTCGCCTCTTATGCCATAGAATGCAAGATTTCATGGGAAACAGTCGAAAGCCTTTGAGAGATCACACATGGTCAATAATGAATGTTCATATAACGTTCTACGAGCTGATTCTTCTCGTTCTTGAATAATCTGAATCCGTTTCATGCACGGCGAATAGATATCCATTTCATTTGATGACCCGAATTTCTTGCAGCTTACACATTATGTGTCATATGATTTCTTCACTTCTTTCTCTAGTTTTTCAAGACTTGAAAGCTTATTGGAACAGTTATGTATCCGACAATTCTAAAGTGAAAAATTTGTTCCATGGGAATTTTTCGCTGCATTGGAATACCTTTATTGAATTTAAACGAAAAATTGCGGATGTCATAATGACCTGCTCTCCACTAATTATTCACTTTTAAAGTGATTGATCAATGTAAAATGATTTTTTTTCTTGTCAGACATGATAGATACCTCAACTCAAAAATGGAGATTATGGAAGAACAGATAGTTCTAGAAAAAAACAAACGTATACCGAGATAAAAATTTAAGAATATCTATAAAGCATAATAAATATTTGCCGATTAGGAAAAACATGGGCAGTAAAAAAACTGATGCATTATTCAGAGATTTATGTCATCAAGTTGAAAAAGGCAGTGTTCAATCCGTATGTCACTTCTGGTTCTATTTATATATATAGTATATTTTATATTGAGGTATAGGAGGATACTATAATAGTGAAGCCAAACATTTAGGAACTTTTAGGTAATGATGGTCTTTCTAGTCTAATCAACAAGTTCAAAAACGTGTTAAATAGATATAAAGCTCCTAAAAATATGAGCGATAGCTCATTCGATTCGGAATGACGTCTAGAAAAATGTTTTTTAAGGGTTTATTAGCACGTAAAAAATTGCGATTGTTATTAACAAAATAAGATTAAAAACAGAAGGTATTTCGTTTTTCGTTAATAATTTCTAAAATGATGGTATTTAAGGAATTGTGAACTCTATCTCTATTATTTATAAAAAAAATTTAGGCGCACCGTCTAAAAAGCCGTTATATCACCTAAAATAATTTTTTTATAGTATTAAATAACAATTAAAAAATTTGAATAAATTATGGTGTAATCTAGACACTTGAACGAAAAAAAACTCGGTAAAAAATAAATTTTCATGTCGATTTTTCAAAAAGTTACACCATTGTTAATTAACAAATTTTTTTCCAATCTCTGTTTTTATAAATTACGACATAAAAGTTTAAATAATTGGTCTATAAAATTTTCGCTTCGTGGAGCTCTTTTCATTTAGTTACTTAAGAAGCAATGCAAAAAAATTTATTAAAGTTAATTATTAAAAATGAAATTTCTAAAAAATTTATAAAAAATTTTTTTTTTAATATTTTATTATTGTGTTTTTGCATCTAATATAAGTATTAATTAAATTGGGAAAAAAATGTTTACGTCATTTGTTAAGAAATTGTTTATAAACAAACAGACTATTTTGGGATTTTTAAAAAATTGTTTTTTACCATCTTATTGCTTAGGTAAAATTATGATTTAAAAAAAAAATCTTAAATATTTTTTTTTATAAATAATTTTATTGTTTATTAACTTTACAATTTGTTATAAACAAATAATATTAACCGTTATATTTTTTTTCGAAAACTTCAAAAAATAACAAAAACAACTATGTATAACAAAGTATAGAAAAAAAAATTTGTATTTTTTACAGCATTGTTACATATCATATGATAATGAAATTACAGCCGTTCCATAATTTGTCAAGTTATAAATTGAACTATAAGAGATACGGTAAAGGACATTCAAGTCATTTTTATAGAAGCTCTATTTATCTTTAAAATGAATTCAAAATCGATTCTGTAACCATTGTTTATCAGTTGTTATAAGCATTTGTTTATACAAAATTTAGTTTTTTTTATATTTTTTGAAATTTCATAGCTTATAACTTGTTAAATGATATAGATACAGCTCAAGAACTTTTTTGTTCTATGATAAAATATCTTTCTAATTAATTACGTATAATATAGCAATATAGATTTTTGTTTAAATAATATACTAGTTTAAATTTATACTTACCTAATTTACATTCTGCTATTGATCATTTTCATACATTTACTACTACTGTATTGTTTATGAAAATATATTTTGAAATGTTCTTTAAACAAAATAATGTGTAATTAATAATTTCCTTTTATCCGTACGTTATAGTTGTTAAGTTTCTAACAATAAAAATAATAAAAATAAAATAATTTAGAAAATATACTTGAAAAAAATATAAAAATTAGAAAATAAATTCAATTATTATTTTAGTAAATATTATTTTAGTAAATAAATAATTAAACTTTAGCAGAATATTAATAATTCTAGTGATAAATGAATGAAAATGATCAATAGCAGAATGTAAATTAGGTAAGTATAAATTTAAACTAGTATTTAAAAAAATAAATCTATATTGCTATAATTTATACGTAATTAGAAAGATATTTTATCATAGAACAAAAAGTTCTGGAGTCCGTAGCTGTATCTATATTATTTAACAAGTTATAAGCTATGAAATTTCAAAAAATATAAAAAAAATCAAAATTTTTATAAACAAATGCTTATAACAACTGATAAACAATGGTTACAGAATCGATTTTGAATTCATTTTAAAGATAAATAAATTTTTTAAAATAACCTTATAAAAAAAAAATTTATTATTGAAAAATTATAACGGCTGTAATTTCATTATCATATAATATGTAACAATGCTGTAAAAAATACAAAAAAATGTTTTCTATACTTTGTTATACATAGTTGTTTTTGTTATTTTTTGAAGTTTTCGAAAAAAAAATAACGGTTAATATTATTTGTTTATAACAAATTGTTAATAAACAATGAAATTATTTATAAAAAAAAATTATTTCTCTGTTAATTCATTCATTCATTCATTCATTCATAATTCAAAAAGGTCAATGATGATTTTTAAGAAAAAAATAATTTCTTAACTAATTATTTAAACAATTGAAATATAAAAAAAACGATTATAAACAATAAAAAAAATTATTTAAGAATATTTTTTTTAGAATTTCATTTTTGTTAATTTAATAAAATTAATTAACAAAATAATAACTTAATAATTTTTTTTTGCATTGTTAAGTACCTAAATGAAAAGAGCTCCACGAAGCGAAAATTTTAGAGACCAATTATTTAAACTTTTATGTCGTAATTTATAAAAACAGAGATTGGAAAAAAAATCGTTAATTAACAATGGTCTAACTTTTTGAAAAATCGACATGAACATTTTTTTTACCGAGTTTTTTTTTGTTCAAGTTTCTAGATTACACCATAATTTATTCAAATTTTTAAATTGTTATTTAATATTATAAAAAAATTATTTTAGGTGATATAACGGCTTTTTAGACGGTGCGCCTATGCCGTAACGACCTCGCGGAGCCTTATTTTCAGCGTTAAAAAAAAATTATAAATAATAGAGATAGAGTTCTGGGAAATTTCCTCCTCTTTCAGGATCTTTTTTCATAATTCCTTAAATATCATTATTTTAGAAATTATTAACAAAAAACGAAATACCTTCTTTTTTTAATCTTATTTTGTTAATAACAATTGCAATTTTTTACGTGCTAATAAACCCTTAAAAAACATTTTTCTAGACGTCATTCCGAATCGAATGAGCTATCGCTCATATTTTTAGGAGCTTTATATCTATTTAACACGTTTTTGAACTTGTTGATTAGACTATTTCGATTTGTATAACATTTTTGTCACCATCATAATTTTCATTTATTTTGGATAAAAAAAAAGTGGTAGATATGTGCTGAAACCATAGTCTCATCAAAAGATAATAAAAGCTGTAAAAGGTGAAGAAAAAACTAGTAATTAGGCAACCAGTATGTCAAAGAAATTGTAGTAGTGGTGGCATACCCTTAAGAGATAAATTCAATCATTCAAAATGTTCATTTGTGCGCGTTTTTAGATAAAACTAACGTTCTGGGTTTCTGATATATTTTTCAAACTGAATGCGGTGGATGATTAGAGGCTTTCACGTTCCAAAACATGAAGGAATAATGTTCTCGTTATCCTGCAAAGTGAACTCTGAATAAATTTCCAAGTTCACGTATTTATTATAAATAATTAACTCGTCTAGGTAAGAAAATGAACAAGATTGTTAGAAATTATATTAATGGTAATGGTTTTGGAGAGCATAGGAATAATCAAATTGCAAAATAAAATATGCCCTAGAAAATTTGCCTAATTATTTAGGAGCCAATCAGCCTAGGCCCATGTTTCATTACAGATATTATAAGGTATATCTATTGTGCAATGAATCATTATAACTGATAAATTCATATGAATTACATTTTATTTTATTTATTGGTATTCGGGAAAATTGTATTATTAAATATAGTACAAAGTTCTAAAATCTAACCTAAATCTAATAATAACCTAAATCTAACATAAGTACTAAAAAAGGGGTTAGCGAGACAGTCTTTTCAGCTTGCTTATTGAAACTCCTACAATGTCTAAATTAGCCATGTTTTCTTTCACTCGGATGTTTTCCTTTACAAAAGTCAGATTTATATATACAAGGCCTCTTCTCATAATGAGACAATAAACTGTCTTACAAGTTTAGGGTGTAATAGAATTATCTAATACCAGTAGTGAGAAAAATATTTACCAAATTAGTCAGTTATGACAGTTCCTCATTATATTAAGAACTAGCTGACCTGACAGACGTTGTCCTGTCCAAATATCTATATTCCCTAAAAAAAAAAAAATCCTGAAAACTATTGCCGCGTAGAATTTTTTTTTCCTGTTTTTTTTGTGTTGTTTCATCTAGGTTATGCCTTCGACTCTGCCCGCTTCCTGTTTTCCCTTTATCCCATTTTTCCGTTATCCCATTTTCCCATTATCCTTTTATCCGTTATCGCTTTCTCCCGTTTTCCCATTTTTCCTGTTTTTCCATTATCCCGTTATCCCATTATACAGTTATCCCGTTTTTTCGTTAATCCATTTTCTCAATACCCCGTTATACCGTTTTCCTCCCTTAATCCCATTATCCCGTTATTCCAAATTCCTGTTATCCCGTTTTTCCGTTATCTCGTTTTTCCGAAAAAAATTAGCCAAATCGGTCCAGCAGTTCCCAAGTTATGAGCTTACCGACACAAACAGACATTCATTTTTATTATATATTATATTTTCTTAAAACACTTTTTCAGGACAAAGAAATTTCCAATAACTTTTCTAAAAATCCTTTCTTTTCCTAAAAACCTTATTCGGAGTATTACGAACATTCAAAAAAACAATTAGCCAAATCGGTCTAGCAGTTGTTTTTATAAAATAAAATGTTACCCTGACCGAGATTTGTTCCTGTGACCTTTTGCTTGGTAGGCGACAATGTAACTGGTCAGCTATTTCCTCTGGTCTTTTTCTTTGACAAATTTCTTATATACCCGAATTTTCACAATTTCTAGGCAACTTTCCTAATTATTATTACGGGCTATTACGAACATTAATAAAAAAATTGCCAAATCGGTCCACCCGTTCTCACATTTTGCTCTTACAAAGAATCGAGATTCATTTTTATTATATAGATTGAAAGATACTGAAGGACCTTTTAGTCACTTAAGATATAATGCAATTTGTTAGGAAATCAAATAAAAACTTTTTAACAAAAAATTAAACCGACGAAATACGGAACTGAAAAGTAAAAAATAAAATAAACCTTCTTAGTCTCAATAACTAAGCTCCTAAAGTAATGTGAGTAACTAATTTTGAGTCCGCGCCAAACAAACAAGCAAATGAATTAGGTAAGGCGTAAAATGATGGCATCGAGTTGCACGGTGACATTCTGATAATTTTTTTGAAGTAATTTAATGATTTTCGTTGATATTTCGTTTGGCGCCGACTCAAAATTAGTTACTTACATTACTTTAGGAGCTTAGCTATTGAGACTAAGAAGGTTTATTTTATTTTTTACTTTTCAGTTCCGTCGGTTTAATTTTTTGTTAAAAAGTTTTTATTTTTTGTGGCTGAAATCGACTAATAACTACCTACTTGTTTTTTGTTACTTCCTTACTTCAACTATTACCAGTTTAATAATATGATTATCTACTTTTACTATTTGTTGTAATATAAATTATTTTTGTTGTTCTGGTTAGTTCATTTCATTACTTTGTATATCATTCCATCCTCTCATAGAATATAATGATTGTGACGGATGTAGGAGAACAAAAATAATGTCAATAGCGATCTGTCATTATCAAATCAAATCAAATCAAAATATGCTTTATTGTCGATAAAATCTAGTTTTGTTGACAAAGTAAAAGGTAAACAGTACAAAATAATAATGGTTATATACGCACAAGCATGTAAAATAAATAAAATAAAATAAATGTACACCTATAAAAATTGTTCTTTGAACATTTAGTATATATACATATACATATATACAAACACATACATATTATTTAATAAAATAAATGTCAATACATGAATAAAATATCGATATAAAAAATGAAAAATGTTATTTGAGTATTTTGTCAATTTTTCGACTTATAAGCATCGCTCTAATCGAGTATACAATACAATAAAAGCAATAAAATCACAAATTAAAAGACAGTTCACATTTTTTTAGTGAAAGTTGTCATTGTAAAATTCTTGCAAACTATAATAGGGTCTGCTCACGAGTAGTTTTTTAATATATTTTCTAAAGCTTTCAGTACTATCGTGCTCTCTCTAGAATGAGCGGTAAGTGGTTATACATTTTGCGCGTTATAGAAAATTGAGTCCTTTACCAGGGATGAGGAAGGCAAGGGTAATTTTAAATTATTTTTTGATTTTTGGCGAGTATTGTCAACTACATATGTGTGCCAATGTTCACAAGTGAAAAATCAATTATCCCCTATTTTTCTAGCCGTAAGGGTAGATAATTCCATTCGAAATCCAAATATGATCAACTATGAGGTATACACTATCTAATAAAAAAAGAATCATCAAAATTGAATAACCCAGTACAAAGTTATGCCCGATAGAATCGGTTAACGGACCAGAATTCAGAGGGTGAGTGTTCAATATCCTTAATTTTGTGGCGTGTATTGTCAACTACATATGTGTGCCAATGTTCACAAGTGAAAAATCAATTATCCCCTATTTTTCTAGCCGTAAGGGTAGATAATTCCATTCGAAATCCAAATATGATCAACTATGAGGTATACACTATCTAATAAAAAAAGAATCATCAAAATTGAAGAACCCAGTACAAAGTTATGCCCGATAGAATCGGTTAACGGACCAGAATTCAGAGGGTGAGTGTTCAATATCCTTAATTTTGCTGCCCTTAGGGGTGGATTTCATTTTTTAAATGCAATGGGACCAACTTCGAAGTACACCCTATCCACTGAAAAAAGAATCATCGAAATCGAAGTACTCTGTACAAAGTTATGCGTGGTCATACATAAAAAAAATTATATACGCGTCGACGTCCTTCTTTTTTATTTCTTCGGTTATAAAAACTTTTTAACAAAAAATTAAACCGACGAAATACGGAACTGAAAAGTAAAAAATAAAATAAACCTTCTTATCTCAATAACTAACCTAAACTAATGTAAGTAACTTAGTAAAAATTTATGCGTGGTCATACATAAAAAAAAATATACGCTTCGACTAGAAAACCTCCCCCTTTTTGATTTCATCGGTTAAAAATATTCAAAAATCACCAATACATTTCAGATTGTGATTTAATTGAATACTTTCCTCCAAAACATATTAAATAAAAAATGTTTGAAAAAATTGATAAATTATAACAATCTACTTACATAAAATCTCCTCAGACATGAATTCCCAGGTTCGCTACTGTTGCAGTCACCTTGTGCTCTGTATATATCTTTCCCAAATCTAACAAGCGCACCGTAGGGCCACAAAATGTCCTCTTTCCATGTGTTGTTTACCAACAGCATTGTCCTACCTGTTTCAATCTTTTCCCAAGCTCCCAGATGAAGAGCAGATCGATGTAATATGTCGAAGTAACGGAGAGACAGTAAGTGAATGGACAAAGATATAAAGCCACTAATGAAGATGAAGATTATGTGTTGTGTCGCCCATAATACGTCGTAATGAAGAGAAGGCTGGAAATTATGAATTGAAAAAATAGAAAACTTTGAAAAAATATGGAAATTGGAGTTATGATTATTTTGTACAAATGCAGTTATTTTGAAATGTTTCTATGGTAACAAAAAAATCTTAATTATGATCTGATATTGAATGATGGACTATTGATCTATGAGACTTGTTGATCTGTCTTCCCAAAATTGAATGAATTCAACATAGATTCGCATCCACTAAATAAATAACATCAAAAGGTCAGAGTAATTTTTAGTGGAAGTGAATGATATATTCTGAATCCAACATTTATAGAATGGTGTTGCGTAATTTTATTTATGGTAGAATATTCTCTACGAAACATTTATTTCTTGTTCCATAATTGTGATGAAGTTTTTCAACTGTTTTTTATAAAAGTGCATGGTAAAAAATTGTAAGTATTTTTTTTCTCAAATAATACTTTCGAAGGAAATTTAAACGGTTTATTGAATATAATTTTTAATAGATACATTTGAAGGTACATTATTGGTTTTAAAGTTTAACTAAATGTTCCATCCCAAATTTCAATTCTATACCTTATGATATATTCAAATAAAGCAAACTAAGACATAAATAAAATATATGAATATGTAGAGTAGATCAGACATAGATTTCGAACCTAGATATAAACGAAGGACTGGCTTGTTGAGTTTGCTCCAGCCATTAAACTTAACTCACACACACATACTAAAAGATGATCAGTAAATTTCGGTTCACAATATTTTTTTTATAAACGTAATTTGCAGAGTTTACTTCTGTGGGTATTTATTCTATTGTGAATTTTGAGCCATATTATTTTGCTTATTTCATTTTGACAATTGCATATGATTTTGTTACCTTTTGTTTTATTTATCTTCATGAAATGTGTTTTATTTAAATTCTAAATCAAAAGATCAAAATCGAAGTTATTTTTCAGTACTGATATTTCTGCTTCTTCCCATGTAGTATCACTGACAATTAGAACTGTGTCAGCACCATGAGAAATTATTTCCCTTGAAATTTTAGTTCTCAATATGTCACTGACATATCAAAAATAAAAGGGGGCCTACAATGGTTCCTTAGGAACTACACATGTTATATAGAATAGAAATCCATAATTAAAGTAAACTAAAAACACTTCACTATGATTTTCACAAAAAAATGGTTTGTTTACAAAACACAAGGCATGTGTTTCGCTATATAAAGCTTTTTTAAGTGGAGCTAAACTAAATTAAAACTACTGGGATTTGATATAAATAATAGGAGCAGGTAGTCAGTTGGATATTAGGTAATTAAGTTATTATTGAAGGAAATATTATTCAATTTCTAGTAAACAGATTCAAAAGGGACAAATTATTCAAATTAGTCCGTTCATTTAATAAATATTGTGAATTCTTGTCCTTGTTATAGGACGATATACTATAGAGGAGTATACTACGGTCTCTAGTGAAAAGCTATCTCGGAAACTAAGCGAGATAGAGGTATAGTTGCTTTGGAGAAAATGATCCTCATCGAATTTTGAGCAACTTTGGTTTTTGTATGTGGTCTGTCTGTTTGTCTGTACTCTGTACCAAACATAAAGAGAAATATCTCCGGAACCCTTCGACGTATCGTCTTGAAACTTTGCCATCATGTTCCACAGAAAAAGAGTATCCTGTCATTAAAATATGAAGGAAATCGGAAAATTCCAAGATGGTTTTTCCGGGATTTTTCTGAAAATTCCTTGTGGTTCGACTACAGGTCGCAGGGGTGGTCCTTTCGATTTCATATTCTGTAACAGAATAGTTCGACAACCGTACAGGAAGCCTATTGAAACTGGACGTGACCGGAAAATTCTAAATGGATTTTCCAGGGAAATTTTTCGAAATACATGGTCCGACATAAATTCAAAAATCTCGCAAACTAACGGAAAATATGGAAATCTACGGAATGCAGTGTATACCTCCCGAATAGTGCCACAATATATTACCGAAAATTTTTCTCTCACTCCAACAGAAAATAAAAAAACAATTGAAAATCTGAAAATTACATCTTGAAATTAAAACAACTTAATTTTTTTCGGAAACGACTGGAAATTTCGAAAATTTTTATTCGAGAAAATATATTGTTTTTGACAGTTCCTACAAAAAACTTCGCGATACTTTTTCTCTGAATTTAATAGTACGGGAGATATAGCCGAAAAACTGTAAACATGAATATTTGACCGTAATATTGGAAAAAATCACAAGTTGAAACATTTTTTCATAGAGTTTCATAAGTTCCATTGAAACATCTGAACCATACTTTTTTTATGATTCAAAGTTAGAAAAAAAATATATAAAAATTTGTAATAATAAAATTTAGATTTCTCAAAAACTATTGGACATATAAAAAAAATAGAAACAAAATATTCCTCTCAACTATTTCTACAAAAAACCTAAGTTGACTATTTTCAAATCGAATAATACGGAAGATAAAATCAAAAACCAAAGTGAAAAACATAATTTCCATATTTTCCCAAAACCATTCAAAATATCGCAATAATATTCAAAAAAAAATTATAGCTTTCCATTATTCCTACGAAGAACCAAAGTGAACAAAGAGCGAAATAAAATACACAAATTTGGTCGCAGTACATCTCTCTACTCATATATATATATATATATATATATCGTCGTATACACATCTTTGGTGCTCAATGATAGTTTCAAAGTAATAACATGCTCATGGATGGTATATGCTTTCATATCGTCGTAATTATGATCCGACCTCAATACTAACCTGATATTACATAAAAACTACGTACTCCAACTGGAAGGGGCCGAAGGCCCCTGGTTAATCTCTAAGATTTCTAGGAGATTGAGTTTTTGACATTACTTTTCTACTTGCAAAAGTTCAAAGTCATTGGCAAAGCAATGCTCTTCAGTCAGGAGATAGTTAGCGAAAGTTGAATTAGTTTTGCCCTTAATAAAACTGTTTCTATGCTCGGATACCTGTTGTTTGAAAGTTCTACCTGTTGGTCCTATATGAACAAGTTAGTTTATATTTAGTTTATATATTCCAATTTGTTTAAATATATTTAATTCTTTATTAAAATTATCTTCTGACAGAGTAACATTCACTAGTCTGTCAGAAAATAATTTCATTAAAATTGCAGCCAATAACTCAAGTTTAGTTCTACCGAAAAAACTCTATAATATTAATAATTAATAACAATTTTATTTTTCCCAAGAAAAGTACAAGTTTATGAAAGGAAAAATATAAATACTAAACAACAAGAAAGTTAAACACTATATACTCCAGAGAGTATAGAAGAATAATATAAATGATAGAATCAGAAGAAAAAAAAATTAATAATGAAGAAGGCAATTCAGGAAGTTTATGCAACCGATTCAAATAAAAAGTGAAATTTCAGGGTTATTACTTATTTCAGCAAACCTTCAAAGAAAATTTCTAATTATTTAAGACATAATGATATTAATATTGCTTGCAGAACAAATAATACTTTGGAAAATTTATTAAAAACAACAAAGATCGAATTGAAAAGTCTGACAAATCTGGAGTATATAAACTAACTTGTGGTACTTGTCCAAGTTTTTACATAGGACAAACAGGTAGAACTTTCAAGCAACGCATATCCGAGCATAGAAACAGTTTTATCAAGGGGAAATTTAATTCAACTTTCGCTAACCATTTCCTGACTGAAAAGCATTGCTTTGCTAATGACTTTGAACTTTTGAATGTAGAAAAGAAAGGTCCAAAACTCAATCTCCTAGAATGCTTAGAGATTAACAAAGACAAGAATTCACAATACTCATTAAATGACCAGATTAATTTGAATAATTCGCCCCTTTTAAATCTGTTTATTGGAAATTGAATGATCACTTAATTACCTACTATCCAACTGACTACCTGCTCCTATTATTTATATCATACCCCAGTAATCGTAATTCAGTTACTCCACTTGAAAAAGCTACACTATAGCAAAACACGTGTCGTGGATTTTGTAAACCAATTTTTTGTGAAAATCGTAGTGAAGTGTTTTTAGTTTACTTTACTTGTGACATTATCTGAGATGACTGTCTGTTCCTTTTTGGAAAGATAACTTTTGAACAATTCAAGGAATTTTCCTTGAATACCGTAAGCTGCTATTTCAGTGAATATTTTTTTATGGGAAATAATATCAAAAGCTTTTTTTTAATTTTTTAAATCCAAAATGTGCCAAAGTTTTTTTTTGTTCCAAATTTTCACTTATATGTTTCTTTAAAATGCAATTTGTTCATAAATTCATTCAAAACCCATATTGTGAAGAAAATAATAAGTTATTGGTTACAAATAAACCTTAACACGTGTTCTGAGACATTCTCTAATAATTTTATCTAGTATTGATTAGTGAAATTGGTCTATAGAGATGTTAACAGAGACAAACTTTTCTTTCCAGGATCATGAAGGCCCATATGGTACATAATTAATTAAATTTATAATACTTAAGCAAGTAATTAAAATAACTCAAGTTTAAAAAAGCATTTCTTTAACATGATATTAAAAAATATTTCTTGAAAATTGGTTGTTCAGACAATTTAGATATGAGAAACTTGAAAATTTTGATATTTGTATTCATCAGATGGGAATTATTTTTGTATTATTATAAATGAAAAATATTCCTTTGAAAATTAAACTGACTCACCTGTGCAAAGCAACATGGTATAAAGCCTGCATAGTAAGCATTCAGTATGGCACAAAAAAGGATTTCTTTCATCCTACAATTAAAATTCAGTGTGAGACTTGCCACTTCTTTTCGTATTTCTGAAGCATCTGAGCTACAGGCATGAAGTGGGGGGGTGGACGAACTCCAGTTAACCAGTTCAAAAAACGGATGAATGTTTAACCCAAAAAGTATGAAATAAATGAGAAACCTAAAAAACACATCAGGTTAGGAATCGAAAGAGCACTCAATCCCAAAGGACCAAATAAAATATTCATTGGCATAATAAATAATATTAACTTTAATGCGGATCAATCCATAAAAAAACAATTGCTTCAGAATGTATATGAGGGACATAACTCAGCTTTATAAAAAAAGTGCATCATTAGTATATCTTTACAGATATTATTTAAATTACCAAGAAGCCAATTTTCTTTCTTGATAACAATGAAAAGTAATAATTAATTTTACATCCCTGTATGCAACTTGACATTTGATGATATATTAGTCTAGACACTTGAATACAGGGTGACCCAATGGTGCGTGCAATGCAAGCTCCATAACTTCTTTCCATTCAAGCTATCAACTTTATTTTTTTTAAAAGATGGTGCGATAATGAGGCACATTCTGAAAATATTTGTCCTAAAATAAGGTACACAATTAAATTCTGTTTTTTTAAATGTCAATCCCCCATTTTGGTATTATTGGATTCGCCACTAAATTGTCGATATAATGCACCCGAGTTTCTTTGACTTATCCAGTTTTTGACTTTGTCAATTTATGTGTCAAAATAGCGTCGTGCATAGACCCACAGAAAAATTCATAACTTTAGAATCATTCACGATAACTCAACCAACTTTTTTCCAGTCGATTCCTTAGGCTTTAGCGCATCTCTTGAGATGCAGGCAAACTGGGAGCCGATGTTCTATGGCCTACTACGATTTTTTGAAAATGACAAATTATAAATGGCAATACACAACTTTTTCGAATGGAACACCTTATATTTTATTGCATCATTGAATGGCATTTTTCAAGGCTTTTTGCCAAACTAGGGTTTGATGTAGACCCCACTACTTGGTAAAATTTGCGAGATTTTTTGCAAAATAAGGAATGTTGATGATTTTTCCGAAAGAAAAGGAATTGAGTTTGTAGAATTTTACACACCCATACAATTCTGAAAATAATTTGTTTCAACAAAATTAAATTGTTATAGAAACAGGAGTACATCAATTCTAGTAATATTTACAAAAACAGGAAAGGATGATTAACAGGAAACAATGTAAAAATTTTGAGGAAAGGCTACTTATAAATGCTCAAATAGGTCACCATCATGTTCCACACAAGCTGCTAGTCTGTTTTTCATATCATCTGCAGTTATTGGACGATCTCTGAAAACCATTTCCTTCACGTACCCCAAAAGAAAGAAATCTATAGGAGTAAGGTCTTGGAATCGTGCAGGCCAAGGAATAGTACCTCCTCTGCCTATCCAATGATTCATCTAAAAATTATTGCTCTATCCTATGGGTAAGCACTGCAGAAGCATCGTGTTGCAACAACATGGTCCTTCTGGTGTTCAAACGAACTTCTAATATTCTGAAAGATGTAAATACCTTCCATCATTCAGCACATTGTCGTAAAATAGGGTCCAGTAATGTGATTACCAATAATTCCTCCCTAAACATTAAGCGACCATCGCTTTTGGTGATCAGCAGGCCTCAAACAGTGAGGATTTTTGATTGCATAATAATGCATATTATGTGTGGTGACAGACCCGTTGTTCTTAAACGTAGCTTCATCAGAAAATTTTGTTCAAAGTATTATAATCCTCGTCAATAATGCCATTCATCTGAATACACAATGCAACTCTATTTGCAAAATCATTACCATACAATTCTTGATATAAGTTCAGTTGATAAGGATGGAACTTATGTTTCAATATTATTCTGTTCACACTACTTTGTGAAATATCCGTTTCCGCTGTGCTTAAGTGAGGATTTTCCAGTAGCAACAATGAAACTTGCAATTCATTTTCCTTTGATCCGACCTCCAACAATTTCCTTTTTGGTATAAGACACGCTACTTTTGGAATGAAGATACCTGTGGTTTTGCTTCTGGATATTTTTTATGGTAGATTCTGCTTGCTAATAAAGAATTTATGTCAGATTTGCCAATTCAGTAGACCATATTCACTAATTCTTTGGGAGTGAAATTTATTAATAACAATTAGACAAGTGCAATTATTGAAAGTAAACGGATGTGTCAAATTTTACGCCAGTTGCCTACTCAATTCCTTTTTTTTTCGAAAAAACTTTCAAAATTTCTTATTTTGGAACAAATCTCACAAACTTTACCAAGCAGACCCTACAAACCCTATATCAACAAAAAGGTCTGGAAAAATTCCATGCAATTATGCAATAAAATATAGGGTGTTGCATTTGAAAAAGTCGAGTTATTACATTTGTAATTTTCAAAAAATTGTAGTAGGCGATGGAACATCGACTCCTAAATCGACGCATTTCAAAACATGTGCTGGAGCCTAAGGAATCGACTGGAAAAAAGTTGGTTAAGTTATCTCGAATGGTTCTGAAGTTATGAACGTTTCTGTGGGTCTATGCATGACGCTATTTTGATACATAAATTGACATAAGTCAAAAACTATCGCAGATAAGTCTAAGAAACCGGGGTACGTTATATTGACAATTTAGTGGGGAATCTAAAAATGTAACGAAAATGGGGGGTTGTCGATTAAAAAACAGAACTCAGTTGTGTATCTTATTTTGGTATTCTAGATGCAAAAATATACTGACAAAATTTCAAATTTGTCAGTTACGTTTGATTTCCAAACAAAAATATTGGAAAATATTAATACAAAATATTCATGCTTTGATAACTTTTCGGAAATCACTTCTGTTCCTTTTCTCAAATCCAAGTTTTATTGAATAATTACAATTTAAAATGTCAACATGCATAGAAGGAATCTTGATTCACACATTTTTAATACAACACAAAACTGATGAACCAATTTGAAATAATCTATAAACTCTTTTTACTATGAAATATGTTCACCATAACCACTCCATTAAAAAAAATGTATTAAATGAACATCTAAGTATCCTTGGTGAAAATACTCAGTTTCAAAAAATTGCACAGCATACAATGAAAAAAATTAGATACAATTCTACTTACGGGTAGCACAAATATAACATTTTCTCAAGGCGATGATTTTGCATCACATAATAAGTGCTGAATGACAAGGTGAAACAAATTACACAGAATAGGAGAATTCTGAAAAAGAACAATTAAAAGGTTAATAGAATATAAGTAAAAAATAAAAAAGATTTCTAAAATTTATAATTAGTTTATTCCTCTTCCGCAATAACTGTTGCTTTGAAAGTTTGTGAATGAATATTAAAAAATAAACCATACAATCTATTTATGTATAATAATTACACAACAATAAAATTGATAAATAAGTGAACCATCCCATATTTTGATCAACCTACGAGGGTTTCTGGGAAAATTAGTAACTAGGCTATAAACAATTTGTATGCTTTTTCTAATAGGTCAACTAGCGACCATAGGATATACTTCGCCATTGGGTACCCTAAAAATAGATTTTTTCAGGGATATAGTAAGAATATAGACAAGCATATCGCCACTGGGTTGCCTAGTAGACCAATCAATAGAGATTTTTTCGTGACAAAATTACTACCAGGAACTGAATGTGCCATCATACGAAAGATGGTCCGTAGTTATATCCTGTTATGTTTTCTACTCGCAACTGTCATTGTTTAATTTGTTATAAACATTTAAATGCAAAAAATATTTTTTTGTTTTGTTTTTTGCTTGTAACATGAAAACTAATGAAGCAATCTAGATGGACAAATTGTAGAGAATCAAAATGCAAAGCAAAAAGCATATCGGCACTGGGTTGCCTAGTAGACCAATCAATAGAGATTTGTTCGTGACAAAAATACTACCAGGAACCGAATGTGCCATCATACGAAAGATGGTCCGTAGTTATATCTTGTTATGTTTTCTACTCGCAACTGTCATTGTTTAATTTGTTATAAACATTTAAATGCAAAAAATCTTTTTTTGTTTTGTTTTTTGCTTGTAACATGAAAACTAATGAAGCAATCTAGATGGACAAATTGTAGAGAATCAAAATGCAAAGAAAATGAGCCCTAGCACGACTCGATCGGATTAGAAGTAACGGAGAAAAACCGGAAAAACTGGAAAAAATCTGCGTTTTTTTTAAAATTCACAACACCGCCATTTTTGAAGTTTTAAAGCATGCTCTCCACGACGTAGTAGTGATTGACATTGATATGCCCGGACTACGGGGTGTTATGAATTAACACACCACACCTGTAATACCAGACATTATTCGTTAGATTGGGAAAAAACAGTATTGAGAGCATCGACTATCTGAAGACGGTCGAACTGAAACTATGTTTTCTGGAGCGGCTACAAAACAAATATCATTTCTCTCAAATACTGGAACGTGGGTTGTTTATCCAGGAAGTACATACCTTTCGGAAGGATTCGAAACACAATAATTAACCAAGAAATAATAAAAATGCACTCATAAAAATAGTAGAATATACATATATATTTAATAAAAATTGACACAATTATTTCCTTCGTTCTATGGACGAATAATATGAAACAATATTCATACAACGAAAACGAGTGTAGCTTATTGGCAGTTAATTTTACAGTTGGCTACAAAATCGAAATAGATTTACTAAAAACAATCTTGACATCAATTGCCACAAACGGCTAGAAATAATTCTCTTTTGAGATCTTTGTTAACTTGAAACTATGGAGATACTTTTACAGACACATGCACATTACAAAAGGTTGGGTTTGCCATAAACATAAATACAGAAAACAAACATTGGACTCACCCTGTTTCACACTTATTCACTGGAGTAGGTTTTTAAACGACAATTAGTTTTGATTTTATTATTATTTCGATTAATTCCGCGTCAATTGGTTAGTTTATTTTAGTCGCCCAGTATATTAGTATAGCGCGATATGGCTATGGTTTTTCTAAGAGATCATGAACTATGGAGTTGCGGTTTTCCCTTGACTTATCTCGATTCGGGAAGCATTGACAAAAATAGGCAGTTTTTGGAAAAACTACTGTTCACTCGTGCTTTCACTACTTGTTTTGACTTGGTTTGCAGTTGCTTAGTTTAATGTTTTCTGACGTTCACTACATTGATTGGAAACTCTCATCATTATTGTACGATACTGTGATTCGATGGACTTCTGAACCTCACTTTTGAGAGGAACATATTACCGTGTAACAACTATGATATGACTGGCTTGGCTACTGAACACCGAATGATTATTTTGATATGAAAACTCGCGCTTTTTATACTATTCAACCTTAGCTCGCGTCATGCGTTATTTTCATCCCCATACCTGTTATCTTCAACTGGTCATAATAATTAATAATTGATGGGTTTGTTTTGTTTCTGTCATCAAAAAAATATATAAAACATAATTTTATGCCTTTTCGAGGAAGAGTTATATTTAATGGCTGTCATACTCGGTGAATTTATAGCGTGTTCTGTCGGTACAATTGCAATAAAACCGTTCCATGATAACCCATATCGCAGGCGATATCAACAAATTAGAATTAATTCTCTTGCTTACCATCGTTAATTTTTCCTAGATGAGTTATTTATGAATCCGGTGTACAAGGGTTATTTCTTGATAATTATTTTTAAGTGCATTTTAATTGTCTTCCAATAACAACGTATGGTTTAACGAGCGTATGCTTATCAGCTTATCAGTCAAGCATGTGAAACCTATTGAACTTTTCTGGTTATCAAGTTCTCATTCAAGAATATTACGTTGTTTTGTAGAGAAGAAAGTTTTTCTGTAATTACAGGGTTTAACAATATGTACTTTATGTCTGAAAAACTCAGGCACTGTTGGATTATTAGTTATGAATTAAAAAAAAAAACGCTGGTATTTTCCGGTTTTTCTCCTTTAATAAATAATTTGATCGAGTTGCGGTAAGGCTCATTTTTTGTGCATTTTATAATTCGTCCATTGAAAGTATCGAGATTGCTTCATTAGTTTTCAAGAGTCAAAAACGATAAAAAATAAAAAAAAATGCTTTTAAGGTATTTTTGTAGTTTTGGTCAAATCTTAGGAATCTCCTGAAATTTTAGTATGGTATGAACATAACCTCCTTCACAAATTTTCAAATTCATCCATTGTCCAGTTCGTCAGATATTTGCAATTGAAAATAGGTCTTTTTGTACGCGATCCCTATACCTAACACGTGAACAGATAGGACTTTGTTCACATTTTCCATTATAGACGCTGAACGGATCTTAAGATTTTTTTAAAGAACCACTCATGTATAGAGTACTATTGTGCGATTAATTTAAAAAAAAAATATGAAAAATATTAATTTTATTCTACTGGAACCAAGACAGGACCGGCTGTGACGAAATGGCAACAGTGTACACTGCGATGAAAGAATGAGTGCGTGATGAAGTACGGGAATGTGAAATGAAAGCATCAGTATCATTCGGCTTAAGAAGGATGGAGATAAACACTGACTGTGTGGCGTTGCCACGATTACAGTGCCGTCTTTATATGTGTAGTGGACCTATTTTGCATGGGGTTTGATTTGTGCAGGACCTTCAGAGTGTACAGGCTCTGTCAAAAGTTCGAAACCGGCAGCATCATATTAGCATTGGATTTTACCGGTCGCAGCGGCAAAACTTTTGGCTGATACGTGTACATACACAGATACCATGTTTATAATAAATTGAGCAATGACAGTTGAGAGTAGGAAACATAACAGGATATAACTACGGACCGTCTTTCGTACGATGGCACAGTCGGTTTCCTGGTAGTGTTTTTGTCACAGAATCAATAGAGCAAAAAATCTCTATTGATTGGCAGATAGTTCAGGCTGGCCTACATGAAAGATATACAAATTATCAATCATAATGTCTAGAAAAACTCAATATTTGAAATTATCAAAATGAAAAAACTCATAAAAATTAGTAAACAATCTGAAATAGTATATTATGATACAAGTGCTTTAAAGGCACTTATACACGTGTATCATATGCTATTTTTTATTATTCGTGCATCATAACTTCAATAACAATGCTGGAAATGAATTTTAGGATAATGTTCCTTTATTTTAATACATCTAATCAGGTATTAATGGAATCTGATGTCAGTCATATGATTGAATGAAAGTTGGACTTGTTTTTGATACCTAGCAACCTTTAAAACACGCTGTGTTTTAATCTTGAGATTTCACACGCTTTTTAGTTCATTATGATGCAGATATGATAAAATAGTTTTTTTTCAATTTTGAAACCAAGCACCTTATTAACAAATGTGTAAATGTTGAAAAAAAATGTGTATTGACAAAAATTTTGAAAAAAATACAACACATTCGCAAAAACACTAACCTGTAATAATAATGCGCCATTTTTTGAAATTTCCCTGGGAGAATATTATTGAGGAATGTGCAACCAAGCATGTACATCAGTCTTCGAGATAATATTGCAGTTATGAACAAAACCAGGTATGGATCAATCAAATAAAAATTCTAAAAATAAAGAAATATATTAATTGATATCATTCAAAGCAACATTTTTAATTTTTTTTTTTTAATTGGACATGGGGTTCTAGCCCAGTCTGTAGAGAAATAAAGTTGATTCGATTTATTACAGGCTATCTGAAGGTTTCAGGTGATGGGGTTAGTACATGACAAATACATAAAAACGTACAGCCAGTTTGGCCCTATTTTTTTTATAAACAACGATCGGAACAAAGTCGGAAAATTCAGTTTTTGGGTCGTAAAATTTTTCGATTACGTTTTAGAGTTGAAAGTTGAAGGTATTAAAAAGTTCTTTAATTTAATTATTTATGCGTTAAAATCTACAGTGACCGGCAGAAAGTACGCATCATATGGGAAATTCTTTTATTAATAAATTTTGACGAATATCGATATGTGCAATCGCTTCTGCATCAAAAGCAACCCCAAAAGACGTTGTACAGTGCCGTTCGTCTTTTCGTGTTTGGAGGGAAATTTAAAAAAATTAAAAATTATGTTTCAAAACACACTTAGTTGGGAAAATATCGAAAAATGTTATTCGAAAAAGTTGTTCAGAACGTTATTTTATAGCTATGTACAAGTTTTGAAAAAAATCTGAGATAAAAAAATAAAAATCAATTTTTTGCCATTTCAATTTGGAAAAATACATTTTAGACAAAGAAACTCATTAGTAAGGCCAACAGTGATATTTCAAATGATATTTTGTAAATATTCGCAAGCTACTTCTATTTTATTCGGAAAAAAATTGAAATCTATGGATTTGCCATGTATTCAGCTGCTTCATAAGAGGTCACTGAAATATCTCCAGGACATTATAATCCCGATACTGTTCATTATTAATAAAGGTCCTTGTATCTACATAATTTCAAATTGAATTTTTTATTCAAACAAAAAATAAATTGATTACAAACTTTCGAGTATGCATTAAATTGTTTGGTTTATAATTATTTCAGCTTCTAATTTTATAATAAACAGTATCGGGATATATGTCCTGAAATATTCTGTGACCTCTTATAAGCTAACAATGCAATCCTAGATTCTTCGAATAAAATAGAAGTAACTGGTGAATCATTACAAAATATTATTCAAAATATTACTCTTGGGCTTTACTAATGAGTTTCTTTGTCAGAAATATATTTTCCAAATTGAAATTTTTTTATGCAAAAATTGATTTTATTTTTCATCTCAGATTTTTTCAAACTTGAACATAGCTATAAAATGTCGTTCTAAACAACTTTTCCAAATAACATTTTCAATATTTTCCCAAATAAGTGTGTTTTGAGACATAATTTTAAATTTTTAAATTTCCCGCAAACAAGAAAAGACGAACGGCACTGTACAACATCTTTTGGGGTTTCTTTTGATGCAGAAGCGATTGCATGTATCGACATTTGTCAAAATATTATATTAAAAAAAATTCCCATATGATGCGTACTTTCTGCCGGACACTGTATAAATAAATTCTCGAGATAATGGAAAAAAACCCTCTTTTTGCACTATTTCAGAAATGTTTATAACCTTTGCAATAATTGCTATAAGTGACATATAACACCTTGATTAGGAGAGCATTATGGATCTTTTTTTTTATTGGTGCCCCTTTTTACCCATTTAAAGCACGCCTCAGCGTGTTTAAATCGAACTTTAAAAAACGCGCGTTTTTTAAAGGTAACCATGACAACATCAACAAATCGAGAAACGTGAAGTCTAAATGACAAATTTTTGATTATTGATCTGACAGGAGTACCTTGTAACGTCAAAATATTACTCACAATTCGTTTCATTTATTATTGCTCCTCCATCCATTTTGATGAACTTTTCATATTCTTTTTTATATATATCACTGGATTTTCGCGGTATTAACCGCGATTCTATCACTATTCAAAAATCGATATTAGAATAATTCATTTTTGAGCTCTGGTGACAACAAATATTGATCTTTGGTAACAAATTGCAAGGAATGTTTTCTCATTTCCATGACAACGAAAGGTATACTGATGTCACATCACGAATTCAACCTTCTTGCATTATTAGTTCTTATTTCTATTATTTGTAGTAATAATACCAGTATATATGATTTCAAAGTGCACCAATAAAAAAAAATAACGTAAAGTATTCGTGGATAACTGGTCTTAAAAACACTTGCTCTATTTCGAGCACTCCGGCTGCGCCGTCGTGCTCGAAAAATCGCGCGTGTTTTAAAGCCCTTTTTATCCACTTATACTTTAATATACTATATAAGGCCCACTTATATAGGTTCAGTTTTAACTTCAAGTGACAGTTAAACTTTGGTTTAATGTATAAAATTCGTTGTATAGATGTCTGTGACTGCCATTCGGAGTTCAACTGTTAACTGGTTAAACCAGTTAAACTTCAAGCTTCGGTTAAACACGCGCGGAATGAAATAGTGATGTTTCTCCTGTAACCTTTGACAATATTGTAACGTAAATAAACTTAACTTGGTTTAACTAATTTATTTAACACTTAATCTACAACTTAATTTATATTACTACGCCACTGTATAGCTCGATGGTATGGGCTCGTTCAGACTGTCCACTCCCTCTTGAGGGCTGTCTATTTATCTCCGATACAGCATTCTCGATGTTTCGAATTCGGACGGTTGGCGACGGCGTGTTCCAATTGTTTCCAATATTGACCGTTGTTCTCCGCGGAAGAGCGACTGGATGGTTCTCGAATATCTCCGGGGATGATCTCATCGCTGTCGATGGCAACATGTGAGGCGACAGGTCCGGCCTAGGTTCGTTACATTGCCCCCTTCTTAAAGACATTTCGTCCCGAAATTTCATCCTGGAGTGTGACGATATCTGCATGACTCCCCATATCTGCACCGTAAAGTTCGATGGAAGTAACCTCCACGGTCTTCATTCTCGGTCGTGGAAGCGGGTTACAGCAAACGAAGATCTTGCCGTCTCTGGATCTGAATATCGCCTCCAGCATACTTCTTATGACTCTCCAGTCCAACCCATCAATACCACAGGACAATTTTGGAATTGCTAGATCCACCAGATTCTGGTCCACCATGAGTATCTCTTAGTTTGGTGAGACTCTTCCAGACATCTTCATAGGACGGTTTATCTTGGGAATGCCTCTTGGTAACTAGGTAGTAGATGTTTCTCTGGCCTTTCTTCAGCTGTAGCACCCCACCAACTTCTGGATTCTGCTCCGGTGTTTGGAGTTGACCAAATTTCTTGGAGAACACTGCGGCGTGCCCCTGGACATTTGAAGATCTTCTGCCACACAGTGCGCTAGTGCGTAGTCAGCAGGCACCTCGAAAGGTCTCGTGACTCCTCTCTAGAAACCCCCATGTAGAACTTTCTGCCCGTTTGAATACAAGGACATAAACTTCTCGAACGTCATATCATCCTCCGGTGGCTTGAGGGTGCGAACTTGGTCATGGTTTCCAGCGTAAGGGGCCAACCTGTTGAAATGGACGACCCTTGGTTTCCCTCAGGGGTGGCTTATGGATTCGGTACACAAGGTCGTTTATCCTTTTCACGATTTTATACGGGCCTTCCCCGAGTTCCGCAACTTTGGTGATAGTCCGACGACGTTTGGGGTTGTACAGCCAAACCAGGTCATCAACCTTAAATCCTCCAGCGTCGGCCTTGATGTCATAGGTCTTCTTCATTTTATCGCTGGCACTCTGGATGTTCAACCGGACTCGTTCGTGGATGTCGTCCATTCTCTGCCGAAGTTTGCTGACGTAGTCCTCTCCCGCAGTGTCTTGTCCTGGCGATATCCCAAACTTCAGGTCACCAGGCAGTCGCAGTTCTCGGCCCATTATAATACTAGCAGGAGTTTGACCGGTTGACTCGTGTACTGCGGATCGATAGGCCATCAGGAACAAATGAAGATACTGGTCCCAGTCTCTTTGATGGTCAGAGACAACCTTGGACAAGTGGCGGTTGATCGTCCTGTTCATCCGTTCCACCATTCCATCGGACTGCGGATGTAGGGCCGTGGTTCTTGTCTTGCGGATGTTCAGCAGTAGACATATTTCTTGGAAAAGGTTGGATTCGAAATTTCTGCCTTGATCCGAGTGCAGCTCCATTGGAATACCGAATCGACATATCCACTCTTTCACCAAGACGTCGGCGACGGTGATGGCTTCCTGGTTGGGCAGGGCATAGGCTTCCGCCCACTTACTGAAGTAGTCCATTGCCACAAGGATGTATTTATTCCCGTGGTCGGATACGGGAAACGGCCGGCGATGTCAATGGCGATTCTCTCGAACGGGCTGCCTACGTTGTACTGACGCATCGGGGCCTTGGGTCGTATTCGAGGTCCATTGCTAGCAGCGCATACAGCGCACTTCCTGCACCAGTCCTGGACGTCAGCGACAATTGGCCCAGTAAAACCGTTGCCTCACTTTCTGCAGGGTCTTCGTCACTCCCAGATGTCCTCCGGCGACTCCATCATGGATTTCCCGCAGTACTTCCTCTCTTCTGTTCCTGGGAACAATTATTTGGCGTCTGTCTTCCCCACCAATATCGGCCTCCCAAAACACGTTTCAGGATCCCATTGTCCAGAATAAAGAGTTCCATTGTCCCAATAGGACTTAACAGCCGGCGAGTAACCTGCGACTTCCTGCCATGATGGTCTTCGTTGCCCTTCTTCCAGCTGACGACTAAGCCAAGGTCGGGGTCTTTCTCTTGGTCTTTCTGGATCTTGCTGTCGTTCCAGTTGTCATCCATTGCCGCGGTTCTACAAAGTGTTGCTTCTTTCTCTTCTGCTCGTCGGCAATGTGAGGCAATCATCTGGACATGGTCTTCGCGACAAGGCATCTGCATTCTTATGGCTAGTTCCGGCTCGATGTTCGATCTCGAAATCAATTCTTGGAGTCTCTCGATCCAACGTGCTGCTTGACCCTCAGGATTTTTGAACTGTAAGAGCCATTTGAGAGCTGCATGGTCAGTTCTCAACAGGAATCTTCTTCCATACACGTACTTGTAGAGTGTTCCACTCCCTTTACAACAGCTACAGCCTCGCCTGGTGACACAGTAATTGCGCTCTGGTTTTGCTAAGCGTCTTGCTGAAATAACCAATGACCTTCTCCTGTCCTCCTGGATCTGAGATGGGACGGCTCAAGTCCCACGTTGCTGGCGTCCGTATCCAAATGAATTTCCTTTGGGTGGGGATAGCTCAGTACAGGTGCGTTGATCAAAGCTTCTTTCAGCTTCCTGAATGAGTCTTGACATTCTTCGGACCACTGGAACTTTGTTTGGCCCTCCGTGAGCCTGGTCAGTGGTTTAGCGATGTTGGCGAATCCCAGCACATATCGGCGATAGTATGTGCATAAACCAAGGAAACTTCAGTTGGTGAATGTCTTTTGGGATGGGCCAATCCTTACAGCTTTGATCTTCTGGTCATCCACTGCTACTCCTTCCCCAGAGACAACGTGGCCGAGGTATCGTACTTCTTTTGGAACAGATGGCATTTCTTGGGGCTCAGCTTCAATCGGAGTTCCTCAGTCCGGAATACTTCCTCCAAGTTTTTCACGTGGTCCTCGAACGATCTGCCGACCACAATTATGTCGTCGAGATACACTAGACATGTGTCCCATGAGATCCCTTCAGCACTGTCTCCATCAATCTTTCGAATGTGGCGGGGATTACAGAGCCGAATGGCATAACGGTGAACTGCCACAATCCTGAGCCGATGGTAAAAGCAGTCTTTTCTCGATCTTCCTGAGCAAGTTCTACTTGCCAGTATCCTCTTCAGATCAAGAGTCGAGAAAATCGTGGAACCAGCCAACGTGTCTAGGGTGTCATCTATTCTCGGGAGGGTAACTGTCCTTCTTCGTGACATTATTAAGTTGGCGATAGTCTACACAAAGCGTGTCGATCCATCCTTTTTCTTCACCAGTACGACTGGAAGGGACCAGGGACTGTCAGATGGTTCGATAGCTCCTTCTTTTCCCATATCGCTGACTATTTTGTCAGCCTCTTCCTTCTTGGCAGAGGAAGTCTTCTTGCTGATTGCCGGATCGGTCAGGCACCCCAGTATCAATCTTGTGCTGGACCACATTAGTTCGACCCCTTTTCCTTGTCGGTATCGAAGATGTCTTGGTACTTCTTAACTAAATCTCTTAGTTTGGGCTGTTGAGCTGGTTTTATATCTTTGGAAGAGATGGCAACTAATTTTTCTAGTTCTGTGGGCAAGTTGTTGGGTTGGCTAATGGTACCTCATTACCTCCGGATCACTGAGGAAACTGGCGAGCAGTGCCCCAATATTGTTCCTTTCTTCAAGGTCACTGGAAAATAATTGACATTCATGACCCTACGGGCACAAATTTGTCACGCCAACAAGGTCTTCCCTAGTGCAATCCCTCGTCAATTTTCTCATCATGAAGTTTGGGCTCGAACATCACCACGTTTCCACTGCTCTTACTCCCGTCAGGCGAGCCTCCAGAATGGTTTCAGCCCTCTCAGGTACGCTTACATCTTCAGCCAACAACACGGATCAACCCCTCACTTCTCCCATGAAGCACCAGCTCTTCTCCGTTGACCGTGGGGCGCGTCTTTGAAATCAATTCAAACCCTCTGGAATTCATGATGTCCATTCCGATGATTGCATCGTCTTCGATGTCGCTACAAGTGCCTGATGTTTCACTTTGAGTGCTGCCCAAAATTATTTCAATCGGTGCTTCGCCATATACAGTAGCTGGCTCCCTGTTGCTGTGCGTAGCTTCAAGTTGTCAGTTCAATCCGTTCCGGTGTTCTGGCAAAGGAAGGCCGAGAATTGTCCTAGTCGCACCTGTATCTAGCGCATGGTGCAAGGCTCGTTATTGATGAGACCGTCTCGAGACACCTTTGTTCTGTCGTTGAAGGATAGCGACATATGCGTTGTTAACCGAGGCTTGCCGGACACATGCCGACGATTGCCTTCTCGTCGACCTTTTTTGTTTTCCTGCATCGGGTCGATGAATGTTGGACATTTGCTACGCCATGTCAATTTTACCACTAATTCCGGCATCTTATCTGTCTTTTCTCAAGCAACACTTCCTTCATCACTTTTCTTATGGCAGCTTCCAAATTAGCAGGCTCCTGTAAGTCTTCCTCAATCATTCGGACTTTACTCTGGCTTTTGCAAGATTGTTTAGCTGCCTCGAATTCCAAAGCGGCGTGCCAGTCGTCTCGAGATGTGTTGGACGGGCTAGTGTCAACGCTTGTCTGGTTTCTTGGTCCGGAGGTCCATCCAGGAATGCTTGAACCGCTAGTGCTCCATTACATTTTCTGGTGTGGCTGGATATGCGAGGACGAACCAAGCGTGCAATGTCAGTTTCGAATTCTTGTAAGGATTCGCCCGATTTTTGGCAGCGATTTTTCAGCTGGGAGTGGTATACGTGTTCCAAATGGGCGTGGCCATATCGTAATTCTAGATGTTTAATCAGCTGATCATAGTCCTCCTGTTCTTGGGCGGTGAGAGTTTGTAGAATATTTGTAGCTTCTCCCGTAATGCAAGTGTCAGTGCTACAGCTCTTTCCCTGCATTCCATCCGTTTGCTTTGGCCGCTGCTTCAAACTGCCGGCGGTAATTTGCCCATGGAGTTTTCCGTCGAACTGAGGCTTCATGGAAAGCTTCCCTATTTCTGAAATGATCTTGACATCTTTTATACCCTCTTGAACTTTATCAAGTTCAAACTCAAGTCAACATTTCTTTTTCGTTAACCATCTCTGTGGAGGGCGCACTATTAATTCGTTGTTCCAGCTTACTGATCGTTTCCTTTATTTTGTCCATTTCTGCCTCGACCCCATCTTTGATTTTATCTACCTCCGTGTTCATTTGCTCCCTAATTTTATCTATCTCTGTCTCAACGGTTCCCATTCTTTCTTCTAGAAAATTAGCCACACCACACAATTCTTTTTTAGGCCTTCTGTGTTTTCCAGGTGCTTCTCTTCCAGGCTTCTTGAGATTTTCTAGAAGCTTCTCTTTCAGATTTCTAGTATTTTCTTCAAGCTTCTTTTCCAGATTTCTAGCATTTTCTTCCAGGCTTCTTGAATTTTCTAGAAGCTTCTCTTCAGATTTCTAGAATTTTCTTCCAGACTTCTTGAATTTTCTTCAAGTTTTCTATTATCAGACTCAAATCACCTCCGGGAACTTCGAATAAAAATGTTTCGGGTCCTCACCTTCTTGTATAAGTCCTTCTGCAAGTCTTTCCTGGAGTACTTGCTGTTTACCGTTGTTTCAGTTCCTTTCCTCCAATTCCTGTTTCAATTCCGCTACCTTCAAGTCCGCAAGGCGCACTTTTCTTGAACACATTTTGTCTTTGACGAGGTATCAGTCTGTTTCACACGAAAAAGTTTATCAGTTTGTTAAAAATTCACTTCGCGAATTCTTTTCCACGGGCCACCAGTCTATTGTCTGTTTCACGCGAAGAGTGTATCAGTTTATATTCCCACGCACAATTGTCCACTTCGCGAAAACCGGGCCACTGTCTATTTTCTGTTTCACGCGAACAGTGTATCAGTTTATATTCCCACGCACAATTGTCCACTTCGCGAAAACCGGGCCACTGTCTATTTTGGGCGTACAAAAGGTCTATCAATTTATTTTTCTGACTATCCACTCCACGATCACTTGTTTATTTTCAAAATCTCACTTCCGACACCAATTGTAACGTAAATAAACTTAACTTGGTTCTAACTAATTTATTTAACACTTAATCTACAACTTAATTTATATTACTACGCCACTGTATAGCTCGATGGTATGGGCTCGTTCAGACTGTCCACTCCCTCTTGAGGGCTGTCTATTTATCTCCGATACAGCATTCTCGATGTTTCGAATTCGGACGGTTGGCGACGGCGTGTTCCAATTGTTTCCAATATTGACCGTTGTTTTCCAAGGAAGAGCGACTGGATGGTTCTCGAATATCTCCGGGGATGATCTCATCGCTGTCGATGGCAACATGTGAGGCGACAGGTCCGGCCTAGGTTCGTTACAATATTTTTTGTTTTCAAAATGGATATATTTGCAATATTTGAATATGTATTATTTGATGGTGAAGATATTGTAAATATTGTGGAAAACCCAAGAAGACTGCGTATTCATCAATAGGTTCAGGATTGGATACAAGAAATAAATAACCAATAACGAAAATTCATGGACGGAGGAATGTGGGAATAACAAACCACTAGTTTTGATTGTAACTTGACTTGTCATTCTTGTCAGTACCTACTGTCAATTTTTCTTCGGAGAAAATTTTGATGAACCAATGTGATTTGAAGTTTTAGCTACAAATTCTGTAACTGGAAGATATACAAGAAATATTTTTAATTTTCATCAGTTTAAACTTGAGGTTAAAGTACAGTTTAAACTATACTATAAACTTAACCTATACAACTGGCCATAAGTGTGCCAAATTTCAGGTAGATCGGTTCAATAGTTTATGTATAATGCCATATGTTTATGCGAAATACCGTTTATTTAAAGAATTGTCATAATGGATCTAGAATTGTTTAAGAATGTGGAATGGATTCTTGAAAGGTTAAACTTCAAGGTAAATTGAAAAAAGATGTTATTTGTTGAAAAAATGTTTGTTAAAAAGTCCGTTTAAAAGAGCGGTGTTTATTTGCTTTTAAACAAATGGAATAATCTTATTATTTTTTAGAATGAAGGCTTATAAATAGGCTCATTGAAAAACTGCCTAAAAAACACTTATTTAAAAAAAAAAATTTCTACGAACAATAGGAGCCAAGATAGAAAAAAAAATCTTATCTCTCTTTAAAGTGAAGGTACTCTTGCAAGAGCACTATGGTCAGGTGGTGGGGAGAGCAGCCCGAGGTCCGTTTCCACACAGTGCATTTCTGATATAGAAACTTCAAATTGGAGCGTGCATCAAAATTTAACATTATCTCTAGATAAAACAAAAGTTTCTATCTTGGCTCCTATTGGTCGTAGTTTTTTTTCAAATATGTGTTTTGTAGCCAGCTTTTTAATGAGCCTAATTATTTTATTTTTTTATTTTATTTGTAATACAATACTCTACAGGACAAAGCCCTATTACAGAGCAGGATTTAACAGAATATAATGAATACATCACAGATTTTTATATGAATATTAAGCACTTACACATTTTATATTTCATAAGAGGTAACAAAATGATTATTGTAGAAAGTGGGATTTTATATCTGACCACTTGCAACTAAATACATCTAGATCATCGCTAATAGAATTTGTCACTTTACACATGGTATGGAACGGAGAATTTTCCAGAACATTTGTGTGAGATGTATTTATATAAAAAGTACTCGGGTGTCTGGAAGAGATTCTGGGAATGCAAATATTAAACTTTTCCAATAATTTTTGGCAGTCAGCAATACTTTTAATAATTTTATAGGTTACTACTAGACTATAATACTCACGCCTTCTTTCGAGACTGAAAAAGTTATGTTTTTGTAGTAATTCAGAGTGAGTTGTGTCTATTGGTGGATAAATGACATCAGTTTTTAGGCTTAGCAGTTTTAGAAATCGTCTTTGAATTGCTTTTATTCGATCTATATGATATTGATAAAAGGGACTCCACACAACTAAAGCATATTCTAACTTTGATCTTATGAAAGAATAGAATAGAGTTTTTAAGGTCGAGGTTTCTTTAAAATCATTACTGTTACGTGCAATTAATCCGTACATACGACAGGAGGAGGATACAACATTATCAATATGCTTATTAAATGATAGTGCAGTGTCAAACGTGACGCCAAGATCAGTAAATGTTTCTGGTCTCTCAAGGGCAACGTTTTCTATTGAGTAATCAAAGATTAGGATATTCGTTTTCAAAGTGTAGGACAAACTTTACATTTATCCGGATTTAGTGACAAGTTATTTCGATTGCACCATTCTACAACCCATCTTAAATTTGCTGAGAGGTTCTCGCAATCATGTATGTTCTCCACAAGGCAGTATAGTTTTATATCATCAGCATACAAAAAGAAATATACATTTATAACATCTGCAATATCATTAATGAAGATATTGAAGAACACCGGTCCCAGATTTGACCCTTGTGGAACACCGGAAGAGGCACTGTATTCGACAGACTTAAAACCATTGAGCTGGACATAATGCTTTCGATCCCGTAGATAGGACTGAAAGAGTGCAATTAAGGAGGGGGATAATCCAGAAGCTACTAGTTTGTTAAGTAGAATGCCATGGTCAAGTCTGGTGAAGGCCTTAGAAAAATCTGTGTAAATAACATCAGTTTGGGCTCTGTTGTCAATAGATTCAGCAATATATTGGGTTAAGGTCAGAAGGTTGGTGACCGTTGAACGACTTTTCATGAAACCTTGTTGGTTTATACTTATAGTGCAACTTACATGACGATATATAACTCGCTCCAGCAGAATCTCAAAAACCTTTGCAAAGTTGCAAATAATAGAGATAGGCCGATAATTTGAAATATCTCGTCTATCTCCTTTCTTGAAAATGGCACAGACCCTTGAGGATTTCCAGATCCTTGGTATTTATTGTAGCCGATTTTAAGCAAATATTGATTAGTATAGAGAGAGGACGAGCAAGCACAGGTGCACAATCTTTTAGGATAAAAGCTGGAATATCATCAGGCCCAATGGTCTTTTTTGGCTTAAGCGACCTTAGTGCTTCATATACTTCGTTTTCACTGAAGCTTGATATATTTAGAAAGTGATTATTATCAGTCCCAGAGTTAGGTTGGAAAGGGGAAGAAGCGGTATAGGATTGTTTAAAAAGATTTGCAAAACCGTTTAGAATATTAGAAGGCCCCTCCAGCAGTTGACCTTCAAAATTCAGTACTTGTGATATTTTGGAGCTACCTCGTTTATTATTTATAAATGACCAAAATCTGTTGGGATTGATATATATTTCTTCCTCAGTTTTATCTAAACAAAATTTGTATGCGACATCAACATCATGCTTTATTTTTGCCCAAAGATGTTTAAAATCTTCAAGGGCCTGCAAATTACTTTCACGCTTGTATTTGCACCAGATTCTGCTTTTAACCTGTAAATCTCTAATAATGCTACCATCATTATACCAAGGAGGATATCTGTTTTTGGATATAACTGTATACTTGGGACAGCAGCGATCAAAAACATTATAAAGTTTTCCACAGAAATATGTGGATGCATCTTCTGAGTTATCAAAAACTTCTAAGAAGGTCCAGTCAATAAGAGATATTTGATTATACATTTGTGGAAAGTTGGCTCTTTTGAAATTATAATTGTTTGAAAACAGGATTGCAGTTTATTTTTGTAGTTAGCCTTTGTCTCAAGTACACAGGTAATATTGAAAGCAGGATGATGTTGATTTCGGTTACAAAAGGATCCACTGATTTCTCCACATGACACTCTCCATTAAAAAAGACCAGGTCAAGGAGTCTATTGAGTTTATTACATACAAAGTTATATTGAGATAGATCAAAGATTTGTGAGAAATTATTAAGAGTAGTAATTTCCCTATTAGTTGCACCATGATTCAGATAGTTAGCATAATCGCTAACATTAAAGTCTCCTACAACAAGAACTGCACTATTATGTTATGTGTGCAGCAACGCCAGGGCTTCAAAAAGTTGTTCAAACTCAGCTAGTTGAGTTTGAGGAGGTATGTAAATGTTTAGCAAATAAATAGTTTAAGCTTAGGAAAGTTAAAATCAGATAGATTAATTTCTGTAGAAAGAAAATCTTCATGTACTCCAATAAGGACACCTCCACCTCTTGTTAAAGAAGTTCGTTCAAAATTATGATCCATCCTGTATATGTTAAAACTATCCGGAAATAATTCTAAGTTGGTAATGGATGAGTCAAGCCAGGTTTCGGTTAGTGCAAAAACGCGATAGTTGCTTTGAAATACAGAATTTAGTATCTGACCACTTTTTGTCTTTAATCCTCGAGTATTTTGGTAAAAAATTGATAAGGTGTTCGTATCTTTACTAACACCTGGCTTTGAGACTACGAGGGGAAAATGACAATTACCCTTTATTTGCTATTGAGAAATTAGGAGGCTATTTTTAAATCTTTTTATAGTTTCTGAATACGAGACGCATTATCTTTTTCCCAGACTGCATGATTAGTATTTACATCCTTGCTAGTTAGTTTCATGCAATTTGAGCATTTTTTGATGGATGATTGACACTGATTTAATTCATGGGCACCCCCGCAAACAGGACAGGAAATTGGTTTACAGTTACAAGAGGAATGATTGAAGTCGTTACACTTGAAACAGCGGTATACATCAATGCCGTCATAAACAGCACAACTATCATAACCAATAAACAAATTTCTAGAATTGAGAGCCCGCTCATAAACTAGCTTGCTAACCTGAATAATTGAGTGCCAGATATTAGAATTCTTTTTCGTGTGAAATATTTTTAATACTTTACATTTTGATCCACGTGAGAAGAATTCCGAGTTACCATTTAAAAGAAGTTTTCTAAGCTCATGTTCTGGATAATTCTCTGCCATACCTACCACTCGTAGACGAGGATGCACGCCAGCGATTTCTTTAACATCATAAGAGTCAGCCATTTTTTCTTCAACCACTTTTATAATTTTTTCATTATCAGAGGGATTACAGCAGCCGATAAGAATTCCTCCATCTTTAATCGTCTTGACCTTTGCCAGTTGAAGATTCTCAGATGTTGGATCAATATGACGCAAAATATCAATCTTCGTTTTTGATATTTCCTGATTAGTTTAGGGCGAATAATTAAAGCTGGGTTTGATTTATCCTTCAGTATTTCTGAGTACTTTTGTGGCTGAGAAGTAGACACGTTTGCGGAAGCTCTTACAACATCACATTTCATAGACGTAACATGATTGTTTATTGTAGAAACAGCAGTATCTAGTTTGGATTCGATAACTTTATGCAAACGATGTTCATTTATTACAATGCATGAGTTCATGCAACTTGAGCATTTCCAGGACAGCCCCGGTACATTCTGCAAAATTTCTATTAAGTTGTCGATTTTTGTAATGCAGATAATGTGAAACAAGTTTTTACAGCCTTCACAAGAAACGCTAGGTCTCGTTCTGCTGATCACTGAGAGACACGTGCTACAATTAACCATTATGAAAAAGTCATATTAGACAACCGTTCAATCTTCATCAATTGCTTTTTGCTTGGGCACAGATAATACACAAACTAGGCACTTCACAAATTTTTGCAATTTTTAGCGCACTTTTTCCAACAAAAAAATCATTTTATGTTGGAGCGCGATGTTGACAGTGTATGCTATGTATTTATGTAATGTACAAATTATAAGCCTTTACCATAAAAAATAATAGTTATTCCATTTGTTTATGTTTAAAAGCAAAAAAAACACCCCTCTTTAAATGGACTTTTTAACAAAAAAATTTTCAACAAATATTTTTTCATTTTATCTTAAAGTTCAACCTTTCAAGAATCCACTCCACTTTGTTAAACATCTCTAGATCCATTATCTTACCTATGACAATTGTTTTAATAAACGGAATTTCGAATAAACCAATGCAATTATTCAAAGCATTAAACCGATTTAGCAAGAATTTGGCACACTTATAAAGACCCATAATGCCCTAACCAAGGTGTTATAAGTCACTTATAACAATTATTGCAAAAGTTATAAACATTTTCTAAAATAGTGCAAAAAAGAGTGTTTTTCGCCATTATCTCGAGAATTTATTTATCGGTTTCTACAGATGAAATCAAAAGTATTCTTAATGCCTACAATTTTTACCAATACAACTTCTCTCTAAGAGGTAATCGGAAAATTATTCGGCCCGAAAACTGAATTTACCGACTTTGATCGTTGTTTATAAAAAAATAGGACAAAACTGGATGTATATTTTGATGTATTCATCATGTACTACATCTCCCCTATCACCTAAAATATAATACTTTTTTGGGTGTAATCGATCAATTTTTGATCCACAGACAGGGATACTCTCTCTTGGCAAAGTGTATTCATGTCAAAACACAATTTCTGGTTATATTTCTCAATGATAAGTCTTGAAATGTTCCAGGCTCATCTAGATGCAAGATACATATTTATTTTGTTCCATTGGACATATAAGCTCCCAGGTCAAAAACTTAAATTCAGAATGTACCTACCAGTGCCTGATTCGTATATGAATGTGGAAGCCACCACACTGTTCTATAAAGATGCAAATGTTGCAGTCCAGCAGTTACAATAGTAAAAAACCATAATAGGCATTCGAAAAAGAGATCTGCGTCCATAGGTGTGTTTGGAAAGGGAAAATGCTTCGGAGCAGCCGGTTGCTCCAGAGCTGGAAGTGTCGGGACTCCAGCGCCAAGAGGTGCATATCTTTGGCCACAAGGTTCATTGGCGAAGCTAGATATAACCGGCGCAGCAATGGGGTTTGTACGAGTACGTGATATTCTGCGAGTGCCTCCCGGCATTTTTTGACGTCCAATGGCGATTCACTCTCTAGCATAACATTTCTTCCATATGCTTGTATTCAGATTTATCAGGAAAATCCGATATCATCTGAAAATTCTGAAACATATTATTTGTTATTGAAATTATAACATAACCCGAAAAATACAAATACCTTTTCTTCTTCTTCTCTATTTCCTATTTGGGTATGACCATATATGTATTTTGGGTATGACCATATATGTATTAAGTACCCACTGAAAACGTTTAAGCTGGATTTATAGTTAGACGGACTGTAAACGTAGACGCACTGCAAAAAGATCAACTATAGATTTTATGTACTCTTGTTTATAAATGAACGTAAACGCATGACGTAACGTAAGTGAAACGGACTGGAACGGAAGAGTTGGTCAACTTTCATCTTTTACACTACGTTTCTTGCGTCCGGCCAATCAAAATAAAGAATTATGTGTGATGTTTTTTACAAGACGTAATTATTCATTAAATACTGGAACAGTCATTCACGTATACTTAAAAAATTGATCTGGATCAGCAGTCTTCATTAAAAAAAATGATTGTAGGCATTCTCTACTTTTCTATTACGGTTTATGGGTCTTGTTTTGTAACGTCTTAGTCGCATAATTATTGTTCTTCAAGTTTGTCGACACTTTTCCAATGCTACTGCACACAACAACAGTCCTACGGCACCAAGAAGCATACCTTCATGTATTTCATAATCCATTGAGACACAGAAAACGAAGCATAGATAAATATTTAGAATATAATACAAATCCAAACCAACACAGGCTGTTTATGATTCGTATAATGTATAGGTTATGTTGAATATCACTTCAGATTTATCCATGCGAAAATCCGATTTCTCATCTGAAAATTCTAAAATATTATTTTTATTGAGTCTTACTACCGAATACGATACATGCTCTCTTTCTATTTCCGGTTCCATAATTTTTTCCATATTAAATCCAGCTTACTCTCTTTGTTAAGTACCAATATTTATAATGAAGACAGCAAATGTGAAGCCAAAACAAATGAAGCATGACCATCGCTGACTTTTTGTAATCTGCAACGTTGAATTGATACGGATTCGCGAAAATGGAGGTGTGACATGTATTGGTCATATATGTACTAAGTACCAATATTGATAATAAAGACAGCAAATGTGAAGTCAAAACAAATGAAGCATGACCATCGCTCGGACACTTTCTAATCGGACGTTGAATAGGGAACCCGCATGTGCCCCTTTTCACATTTACTGTCTTTATTATCAATATTTGAACTTAATACACATATGGGCATGACCATATATTTATTAACTAAGAATATTGATCATATATGTATATGTATTGAGCACCAATATTGATAATAAAGACAGCAAATGTGAAACCAAAACAGATAACAGTAGATAATGCACGAATCTGACTGGGACAGGCACCGACTCTCGAAATATAGACACAAAATTCCCTATTAATATATCTAAAAAATATAAATATTTTGGGACTAAAAATAAATGATCCAGCATATTCAGTTTGTAATTCTCTACACAACCCTGATACAATTAGATTCTGAATAGAGTCCACCAATCTACAATACGCGCGTTTAGTGAATACGTCACGACCGCATTTGTTGTGTTTCAGTCTTTGGATGCAAACAAACCATAACGCTTATAATGTTAACACAGCACTTTATCCAAACATTTTATTTAAAGAATTCTGGAGATATTTAAGCACTAATAGCAATATGCTTATACGATACCTTGGGATTATAATACGTGCGTTTAGTGAATACGTCACGACCGCATTTTTTTGTTGTGTTTGTATTGTATTATGGGATTATAATACGCTTTGTTGACATCCAACGACTGATTAACACCAATAAAAATTGGTCACGTGACGTCATACTAAACGCGCGTATAGGGGAGTGCCGCACAAGTGGCCAACCTAAAAAAGAAACTTTCAAAAGTTCTGCCTCTCCAATGGCAATTGTTTGACTTTGGTTGAGTGGAAAACCGCCAATTTGATATATCTATCCAATTACTTTTGGTCATGAAGCGCTTATATATTTCTTATATCAAATGTGTCATTCATAGAGATTTTCTGTCTAAAAATGTGAATAGTTAGTAGCACAAACAATATTTTGTAAAAAAAGGATAGAATAAGAGAATACCCAAAACAATAACAATCGATAACAACGAAAGGCAAGCGACAAGAGAAAGAAATGGCGTTCTTCTACGTTGAGGTTCGAATGGCATCGTGACAGATGACAGTCCATAATGCACGAATCAGATTGGGACAGTCACCAACACTCGAGATATAGACACAGAATTCCCTACTAATACAACTAAAAAATATAAACGCTTTGGGACTAAAAATAAATGACCCAGCATATTCAGTTTGTGATTCTCTACACAACCCTGATGAAATTATTACAATTGGAGAGGCAGAAGTTTTTGAAGGTTTTCTTGAAGTTGGCAACTTGTGCGGCAGGAGACGCAGAAGTATTTGAATGTTTTTTATGAAGTTGGCAACATGTGCGGAACTCCTCTATTTAAAACTCCAAGGACAAATGAAGCGGCAAACTACCAAAGAGAGTAAAAGTTATCTGAATAGGAGGTACTAATAAGCTCTAGCCAATCAGAATCTTGTAGCATTAACGTGTCATAGTGACGTACATGGACATGAGTTCAGGTGGCCCGCGTAACATACAGAGTGGTCCAGTATACAATCAAAAGCCTGTAACTCTCAGATACCAGAGTGCGGAGTCCGCTAGTCCACCACTGTCCAGAGAGAATGGTGGCCATGACATGTCCATACAAAGAGAGTAAACGTTATATGAATAGGAGGTACTAATAAGCTCTAGACAATCGGAATCTTGTAGCATTAACCCGTCATAGTGACGGACATGGACATGAGTACTGGTGGCCCACGTAACATACAGAGTGATCCAATATACATTCAAGAGCCTGTAACTCTCAGATACCAGAGTGCGGAGTGCGCTAGTCCGCCACTGTCCAGAGAGAATGGTGGCCATGACATGTCCATATACGTCAATATGACTCACAAATGATCTTTCATCTCTTTCTATTACTGTCACCATTGTCTTATGGGGAATAGACTCTTCTACTCAGATAACGTTTACTCTCTTTGATGTCCATATACGTCACTATGACTCACAAATGATCTTTAATCTCTTTCTATTAGTGTCACCATTGTCTTATGGGGAATAGACTCTCCTACTCAGATAACGTTTACTCTCTTTGGCAAACTACCGCAAACCAAACGTCAAAGGAAATGGGCGGAGCTTCCTATCTGTGTCTGTTTTGGACATAGCCACTGAAATAAAATTATATTATACTGACTGGAATGCTCTTAGTTCCATTGCGCATCCATATAAAGTGACAACCCTTGGAGCGGATGAAAGGAGGCACATGAAACTCAGCAAAGAAATACTTAATTGGTTATGTATGTGGGTGCGAGAGAGATATTCAACTGGACGTACTATATGAATTGTTATTAATTTCCTATCTTTTGTTTGTAAATACGCCATTGCTGTACAGTGTGGTTTTTGTCTGTGTTTTTGTTGGAATCATGTCGTGCTTTATAAGAGACTGTAAAAACTCTTGGAGGAGCGGAAAGAATTCCGGAAATATTACGTTTCACAAGTGAGTCTTCTTATTTTATATTACCTACATTCAAACAAAGTCCTTGTTATGAGTCACAAAGTTGAGAAAAATGTTTATATTAGATTAATTTCCACATTTGTTGAAAGTCTTCCAAAAAATTGTGTAATTTTGAATTTCATGAGTAATACTGTGTTATGTTTGTGGACAGTGAATGATTTTCAATGGTCACTTTACAACCTGAACTTTATGAACTATCAATTCACAATCAGCTAAACCCCAATTGCTCCGCCACTGCAAAGAGGCACGAAACAAAAAAATGGCGCAGCCCATGAGTAATCCATTCGCGCAGCCAAAGAGTAGAGTAGAACAATAATCGTTGGCGCAACTTGACGAACATTCCAGTCAGTATAAATATAATTTTATTTCAGTGGACATAGCCCATAAAGTATTCGTGACAGATGACATATGTCACTAACGACAATTCTAACCTACCAAGCCAAGAAGGATCTATAAAAAACCAAAACAATCATGTAAAGGAAATTTTATTTGCGGCCGTGTGTTGATTTCAAATTAGAACAAATTCCCTAATTTGCCAAATGTAAAAAGAGGAATAGCAGATTTTCGTTTCACCTTTCAACTATGCATTTTTCTGGAAGTACTACACAAGATTCGAGCGAAGAATCGTCTGCAAGAGAATCAAATCTATCAGATTGTACTGGAGCAATACCAAAATTTCGTTTCCCACCTCCACCAAGGATCTCCAAAAGTGCAAACAATTCATTCTGCTCGAGTCCCTCAGATAGTTCCAATAGTGGGAATTTGGTAAATAGAAGCTTCAATGTAACAAAGAAAAAGAAACAGTTGAAAACGCGAGGTAGGAACCTACCACCTCTGGGTATCTACTGGGATATAGAAAATTGTCACGTTCCTAAAAGTAAAAGTGCAGCTGCCGTAGTACAAAAAATACGAGAAGTATTTCTGGAAAATTATAGAGAGTCTGAATTTGTAGTTGTCTGTGATGTTAAAAAGGAGAATCCTCTAATTATACAAGAATTGCATGATGCTCAGGTAATAATTTTAACAGAGCTAGGGGAAAAATGTAATTTAGGGAGAATCCACAGATTTGTAAAATATTTTTTTTTAATAAACAAGCCTTCCTTATCCCAAAAAAATCAAGTGGCCAGTAATAAATAAAAAAAATATGATTTTTTTAAATACATAATTAGACTCCTATGATTTGGAACATGCCGTTTGGGGAAACTATAGTTTTTGCCTTCTGAAATCGGAAGTCAAAATGTGACATTCACAAATACTTTCAGAGATACAAAAGACCTAATTTTCGGTCTACTGAAAACACTCACCATTTGTCCTTCTTTTAACAAAAACACCACACACATCCTTATTCACGTGTTTTCAGTACCTTTTTGTATAACATCCACTTTTCTTCAGAATGTAAATAGGTACATATCTCCATTCTTACTTTGACCCACAAGCAGCATAGTAGTTTTTATATTTACGATTGTTGATGGTCAAAAGTCAAACGCTACAATAACTGTATTTTGGTGACCCCTTCCAATTTCTAGTCTACAGCCAAGACTCTCCTTTGGCATGGATGTTTTTGAAGACCGAATGGAGGCACGCTGAAGGCACAAAAATGAACCCGGACAATATCTTACGTTAAACAAGGAACACAACATAACCTAACTTGGCTAACCTTGCTATTGAAGTTGAATGCAAGCCAACCAACCTTACGAAGTAACGCTTCGCTCCACTCGCAAATACGTTAGCGGTGACTTTCCTCGTTTTCTCTGAATTATTATATTGTGGCAAATAGTGATAGTCGTCGCTAGATGCCAGTATATGCTACATTACAAATGTCGACCAATAGACAAACACCTAAGATTGGCTCTTTCTTCAATCAAAAAGGGACCTTTTAAAATTGAATGACTTCTTCAAAATACGTGACTGCCAATAATTTTTTTTATTTTCAAGCTTCTAGAGAAATGAACTATCATAATATTTTTGTGATACACGAATTCTCCATAAACTGCATTTTTACCCAGAGCTAGTCATTCCTACTTTGTTTTTACCTCCATTGCAAATATGTCTTCAGGTCATGTTGATTCATGTATCAGCTACTTCAAAAAATGCAGCCGATGAAAAACTACGACAGTCTCTGAGAAGGTTTGGAGAACTACATCCGGCTCCATCAGGAGTAGTACTTATTTCAGGAGATGTTAATTTTGCATCTGACCTATCTGATCTTAGATACCGAAAAAAAATTAGAGTTATACTAGTCCACAACGTGAATGTTGCTGATGCATTGATTTTATGTGCAAATGAGCATCATTCTTTTACAGAGCTAATGAAGGATATACCTGCTCATAGGAGCAAGGCAAGTAGTCCATAATCTGAAAATTCTGAAAGTAATAATATTGTTTCAGGTTATATACAATACTCCATCATATTTGACTATTACTAATCTACCTTTAAATTATGATTGTGGAAGATTGAAAAATAGATTGAGTATGCTGACTCAAAATTGTGGTGGAAAAATTTCTACAGTGTCGCCCGAAGATGGAATTGCCTCTGTAAAATTCGGAAATTTGGATACTGCTTTGAGGTTTGATGGTTATTTTTTCATTTCCCAAGTTGGTTATTGGTATTAAGAATAAAATTAAACCTTGAAAATTCAATTATAAGTTAAAACAACTGAGGCTTCAGGCACACTAAAGATCCAAATTATAAAATTTGGATAGATATCAACATCTCATTTGTATACCAGTATGAAGTTACCAAAAGGTAGGTTAGGTAATTATGTTCACATCAACTCCATTTTGAATAAGGCAGTTAAGTGGAAAAAATGATTCAAACCATGCAACATTATATGAATAAGTAACAGCGATATCATTCCTCAATTTATCAAGCGAAAAAGGGGGTAGAAAATGCTTGTTTCGATTAGAAAAAATAAATAACTTTTGAAATGGAGAGAATGGGGCCTTCACTAATGAAAAAATTAAGTGAAAGACATGACCCACATAGTTTTTTTACGACAACCAGGGGAATGTCTGAACAGTTACTTAAATGAGACAGAACTGGCATCAGTTTTCAAGTATGTTTTTTTCTAAGAAAACTGAGTTGCCTGATCTAATGTTTATGTCAAAGAGGTGGGATGGGGTGGTTGTGGTTTTTGTAATATATTCAATATCTTTAATTAGGTTATCAAGGTACCTGTATTAATATCTGTGATAAATAAATATGTTTCCCAATGTTAAGTTTAAAAATAGAAACCGGGTTTTTTATGTGAATGATTTGGCTGGTGAACAGTGTGATTTACCACAACATTCAGAAAATTAGTAGGTAGGTTGCCCCAACCGAAAGATTTAAGAAAAATTAAAAATAAATAAATATAGCCAAATTCATTTTCTTGGTAAAAATGCGCCGCCTATGGCCACAACTAAGTGTGGATTCATGCAGCACAAAATAACAATTATCAAATAAGAAATAACAATTATCAATTAACTAGAATTAAAATGTAGCATTCATGCACTCAAAATAACAATTAAGAAACAAAAAGTAAGCATGCGCACAAGACGGAAATCCGAGGCATTTAAATTACTTTTCCGAAATTATATTTCCCCTCGATAATAAAAAACAAGTGAAAATTCAAAATGTCCAATAAACAATATGAAACAAAAACAATACCTCAAATATTAGAAAAAGGGAGGTTATTTTCATCATTGGTTTGACCAATCTGCGGTTATCAGCGTACTAGTTGCGCACTAGAAGAAAATCTCGTTCAAATAATGTAAAAAGATAAAAGTTGGCCAACTTCTACTTGCTATTTCTTAAATGATAATTGTTATTTGTCTGCATGAACATAGTCATTGAAAACTAAGAGTTCAACTTATATTGCTAAATGTTATTTCTTATTTGATAATTGTTATTTTGTGCTGCATGAATCCACACTAATCTAATGGAACACGATTGACTAATAACATGGCTAGTATTAAGTAGGTTTCGGACGCCTTCATCACTGCAACAGGAAAATTTTCTGCATGTTCTCTGAACTGCACAAAAAAAATTGTTTTTCCATTTCACTGCACCATATGTGATAATCATATCCAAGTATCCCTGTGAGATAAACTGTAACTTGAATGGTATTAATCCAAGAAATTAGTTTACAAACGACTATTTCCCTCGTCATTTTTGAACCAATCAAATAGCTGAAATTTCATACAGATCAGTTTTATAGTGATAAATGTCTTCTCACTGTTTTATACTGATGAATGCCACACTAGATTCGCGATAAAACAACAGTATCTCCCGTCAAAATTTTATGTCAACGCATTCAATTCCTATACCGGGTGACACAGGATATCGGGCCACCCCTGTAACTTCTGCATTCGTGAACGGATTTTTCTGGAATTTGGTACAGTTATATAAGCAACCATTTCAGATTTGATCACATTACAATCCAATATGGCGGACTTCCGGTTTTTCTGGAAATGCCAGTAACACCCTGTATATTTTTACATATTCAAGTTCAACTGGTCAAAACAAGTCCAAACCTTATGTCAAATGTCATTTTTTTTAAACAATTGAAATTAAAATTGTTTTTTTATTTTACCTCGTGGATAAATGAGATTTGGTCGAAGCTATTCACAATGAGTCACAAATAACAGAAAAACTTAATTTTTTCTGAAAAATTATTTTTTGTGTCACATCACATTTTGATCAAAAATTCATTTTTTCAAATGAAACCGCTATGGGCCACCTACCTGTCTTTCTAGAACATTCATTAAGGAAAAAAATTACATATCATTTTTGTATTTCGGTGCAGTAACAAATTGTATAAATTAAAAAATCTACAACTAGTTCATGAGTTTCCTTGCAGTTCGAATAATTTTTCAACTTAGTAAGCTGTGGAAACAACATTTCTGAATCTTGTCAACTAATTGTGTAAGTTATACTTATAAGCACGATAATGTTGTTTTTTTTCAATTCTTCTAGCGTTTTCTCGACTGTCATTGCATTGGTATTCCAATTCCCGCGTCGAAGCGGTTGGATCAAAATCAACATAAGCAAAACATTCATTTCTGCCTCCTCACTTACGATCATCTTCTCCATTGTTGGGTTCGTTTGGGAATCTTCTCTCCACATTTTTGAAAAAGGTTCTTTGTGGGTATTGTTCAGCGTATAACTGACAAGCGGCGACAATGTTTTCAAGACATTCTTCGTTAATTAATAACATATCAACCTGTTCACTTCTTGTGAACCTATAATTTTGATTTTACATTTCTACTAAACTAATTCCCGGAAGCTAATTTTCGAGAGTTGAGATGAAAGATGACAGCGAAACACAATAGGCTTTTTCATTTAGATGACAAATGACTAACTTTGTTTACCTGTCAGACCCAACGGCATTGAAGGCGAATTTTTTTTTTAAAGAAAATAAAATATTTCCGAGATGTTGACTTGAATTTACATGGAGAAGAAAACTCAACATTAGAAAATATTCGTATACATTATTTTATCTACGAATGAATGGTTTTTGGCGGTATAAAATAGGTAATAAGTACTTAACCTACAAAGAAAGTTACTAACGCCAATGTATGCAGGTGCATTTGTCATCAAGTTGGTTGACATAATGTGAAAATACCGCTAATTTTGAACTAAGCCAATCTCAAATTGTTATTTTAAAACTAACCAATGGCTAACCTATCCTAACCAATGGCTATTGTTTTCCACAGCTTACCAAGTTGAAAAATTATTCGAACTGCAAGGAAACTCATGAACTTGTTGTAGATTTTTGAATGTATACAATTTGTTACTGCACCGAAATACAAAATTATATGTAATTTTTTTCCTTAATGAATGTTCTAGAGAGACAGGTAGGTGGCCGATAGGGGTTTCATTAGAAAAAAAAATTCAGAAAAAATTATGTTTCTCTGTTATGTGCGACTCATTGTGAATAGCCTTGACCAAATATCATTTATCCACAAGGTAAAATAAAAAAACAATTTTAATTTCAATCGTTTGAAAAAAAATACATTTGACATAAGGTTTGGACTTGTTTTGACCTGTTGAACTTGAATATGTAAAAATATACAGGGTGTTCTATTTGAAAAAATAAAGTTGCTGGCATTTGCAGAAAAACCGGAAGTCGGCCATATTGGATTGTAATGTGATCAAATCCGAAATGGTTGCTTATATAACGAATGCAGAAGTTACAGGGGTGGCCCGATATTCTGTGTCACCCGGTATAGGGAACCAGGAAATGTAAAATTGATTAAATAAGAAATTCTAATCAAACGTTTATAGAATATTTACTTATATTTTATTTTTAAGTTTATTTTACTGTAACACATATACAACGTAATTTGAAATATATATATATATATATAACCATGGGCAGAAGGACCTAGGTCGATAGCCCTTTGGATCAGATCGATTCAATAAAATACATTTATTATTATTAGGCATTCTGAGCTCACTACATACAGTGATTTGATATTGGATTTCAAATATACCTTTTTCAGCGTGTTAAAAGCCTCAGGTTTCCAAGTAAGGAAATTAATAATTTAATTCTGTAAAATCAGTATATAAGAAAAGTTTTCGTGGAGTAGTGGTTAGCAAATCAGTCTAGCACGCAAGAGGTTCGGGTTCGATTCCAGTTCAAAGAATATTTTTTTTTTTAAATCAGTTCCAGATGCAAACACTTATTCCATAGTGAACAATTTATATATATTTTAGGTTTTCAAGTGAGGTCAAGAGCAGTGAATAATCATTGTGAATGAATGAATGTGTAAAATGAAGCATTTGGAAATCAAACTCTAATTATTTAGACACGATTCCTTCGATTTTGGAACGAGAAGAATTGTTGTAACTTTCCCCGTTGAAAATTCAAATATAACATAAATTCTTGTAATTTAATCCAGTTCCAAATGTGATTAGGGAAATATTATCATCAAATATAATTTGTGCTAGAGGATTTTATCGCAATTTTTTTTTCAAGCAATATGCTTTAAGGAAATTTTACTTATGCACTTTGCGAGCCTACTATCAAAGATTAAACTACTGCTTCGCTTTTGTCGTTTAATCAGATAATAAGACTGCAAATCGCACTCAATAAAATTTCTCGAAAAGTAAAAAAAAAATTAGCGATAAAATCCCTAGCACTTAGGTTATTCACATTCTGCTCTGGCAGCTTTACTCAATAGCGTATCGTTGGAGGTTTTGATGCAGAAAACGGAAATAAATTACCTCAGCTTGCTCTAAATTTTGCGAAGCTTTCCACATATCCGGCGGGTACACCATTTTATTTTTCACATATCCAAAAGAAAAGCCCAAAGTCATCTCCACAAATTTAATGGGGACCCAGGGGGTCATTCCAAAAATTGTTAATGATAATGAAACATGTTTCGAACCTTTAAAGGTTCATCATCAATCGTGGTTAGAGCTACAATACAAGAAAACCGCAATAGTAACAACATACCAAACAAGGGAGGGCTCTGGGTGTCATACTTACATGAAAATTACAAGGTGAAGTTGCTTGATTAAAAGTTAAACAAGTTAATGTGTTGAAGGAAGTACCAACAACTAGAATTATGGTATATAATAATTTCAAATAATTATAAATTCAACAAAAGCTAGGTGAAAATTAACCAACATTTCGGTCAGATGACATTCTTTTTCACATGTTGAAGTAAGTCACCCTGTATACCTTGTGTTTATTTAATGATATAATTTATTTGTTCTATTTACTTGATGTACATATATTCCAAAGTGTGTACATGTAATTGGGTTTCACGTGTTTGTGATGCAGTATCTATAATTTGATCATTTTCCCATAAATACATTACTATGTTTTGCTCTCAAAATATTATTATGAAGGAAAAAATCAATCGATTCATACCTCCCATCAAAGGGAGGTAGTTTCTATAAAATAATTCAATAATTATCCCAACTAGAAAAGTACTGCATTGTGTTTTGAAATGTGTTCCATGAGGGGGAAATGAATGACATATCCTTCTTTTTAGTATGTCAGGTCATCAGATCAGAGGGTACAAGCTTACAACAATTCTACCACCTCTCAGATAAACTATAAGAGGGATGTCATTTGATTAACTTCCCCTCCATAAAACATATTTTCAGAGCAGATTCCGGTTGTCTCTCATTTGAATGAAGTATTCACTTATTTTTCAGAAAGTATCCCATACCCCAACCCTCCTTCTGACGGTCTGACAAACTATGTGATTTATGTCTTTCACTTCATTTTCACGCCTAACAACATACTCGGTGAAGAGAATACAGTACTCCCCTATTTCAGAAAGTCACTGAATGTTTCTATTGAAAACAAGCATTGTTCAACCCCTGTTTGAGTTGATAAATTGAGGAATGATATCATTGTTACTGCTTAATTTGAACAATTACTTCTGTTAAACTCGCTTATTCAAAAGAGGAAACATGATTATCAAACTTTTTCCTTTGTGTATATCTGTGGATGTGGCTTACTTCACATTGGTCTTGTATTCAGTTAAAAAATAATATTCATATTAATATTTTTTTTGTTGGCAAAATCTCTATTACCTTTGTCCACTCATAATTTTAATCAACATCTCATGGTCTACAAAAAATGTTTTATTTTATTAATAAAAATAAGTTCAAAAACTAAAACCCGACTACTGAAAAATCACGTTCTAAAAAGTATTAAAACATTATCATCTGAAACTATTCAATATTTATCGTCTATTAAATAAACAACTTACACGTAATATATTTTAATGTATTCAATACATATTCATAGTGATGTTCAGAGGATAGCTGTGGTCATATGCCACTTTGCCCTGAAGCTTATTATCGCTTACTACTGTTAGAATGTATTGTTTTGTTAGGGTAGGCATATGACCACGGCTATTCTCTGAACATCACTATGAATATGTATAAAATATATTACGTATAAGTTGTTTATTTAATAGATGATAAATATTGAATAATACAGAAGGACGTTATATGCACTTGTATGATTTTTGTTAATAAATATAGATTGTGAAGTAAAAATATATTTATTGTCATCGGCGAATTTGCCTTTAGGCTATAGTGCACAAAAAATATTTTTATTTGCAATTCCAAAACGTTTTCGGTCAAACGACCATCTTCAGGGAAAATTCTTAAAAGTAAAAAGATTATAGGAAATATATTAGATGGAGATTCTGTGATACAAAAAAATAAATTGTGTGAAGCTATTGAAATTACTCTCTTGTCAGAATTTTTACAAAGTAACTGTAGAAGATGAACTCATTTTATTTGTAGAAAATTATGATCTAATCAGGACAAGATCACTAATCAACATAGGAATAAGAAGGGGGACATGTCAGTTCAGAATCAAAGAGCGCCAGGTATAAAAATATCAAAGAATTAGGAGTGAATTTAGAAGAAGTAGGATGTGCGAAAAAGGAACAATTCTATTAATATTATAGCGATTTAAAGATAGACCAGACCATATTCAATCCTATCTTTAAATCGCTATAATATAAATAGAATTGTTCCTTCTTCGCACATCCTACTTCTTCTAAATTCACTCCTAGCTCTTTGATATTTTTAAATATGGCGCTCTTTGATGCTGAATTGACATGTCCCCCTCTTATTCATTTGTTGATTAGTGATCTTGCGAGGTTTCTTGATTCACATTTCCTTCCTTGCAGTCTTGACATGTACGGATCAGGTCATAATTTTCTACAAATATAATGTCTCATAAAATGAGTTCATCTTCTACAGTTACTTTTATAAATTTTGACACAACAGCTTCACACAATTTATTTTATCACAGAATCTTCATCTAATATAATATTTCCTATAACCTTTTAACTTTTCAGAAAATCCCCTGAAGATAGTTGTTTGACCGAAAACGTTTGGGAATTGCAAATAAAAATATTTTTTCTGCACTATAGCCTAAAGGCAGATTCGCCTACGACAATAAATATATTTTTACTTCACAATCTATATTTATTAACAAAAATATTGAATAGTTTGTACATAACAATTTCAGATGAGAATATTTTCTTGTTTCATACTTTTTAGAGCGGGATTTTTCAGTAGTCGGGTTTTAGTTTTTTGAACTTATTTTTATTTCCTACTTTTTAGAGCGTGATTTTTCAGTATCGGGTTTGAACTTACTTTTTATTTAAATTATTTTGGGGTTATAATTTCGTGATAAAGTATTTGCAGAGCTGCTTAACATTTTTTGTTTGTTTAGGTTTTATTGTTTTACATGTACCTAGGTAATATACCGCGTGGAGGAACTCCCAGCTTATGTCATTATTACACGTTTTGTTTTTTTTATATAATTTAACATGTGTACCATAGTCCATAATAAATACGTATTTATTATATATGTATTTTGGGTAGGTTTGGAGAGAAAATATGTTTGGCTCCATGATGTATAAACAATACGAATACATGCTAGTTCTGTGACAACCCGAATCCTGAGTTTGCTATTGGCTATTATTGCATTTTAACTTTGATATAAATTATTCTATAACATCCCGTATTCTTGTATTTTTTTTGATAATCTCAAAATCACTACTGGATTATCCATAGTGTGGAAGGTATTGCACTGTGTGTATTTTCCGTTATTTTATTTTCTCAGAACATACCAAGTGCAATCCGACTATGAGCATGTGTACCTATTAAAAGGTAACTTTAACAATTGGATTATTCAATGACTATTATAGTTCATCTGGCATTTGGTTGCTTAACATATAACTTGGTCTTGTTTGAGTGAAATTGGTTAATTGTTTCATGAAGAGTATGATTTTTTCGAATAATCGAAAAGTGTTAGATTTCAATAGAAATACTAATACAAAATATGAAGAACAATTATTTAGGGTGCAGTATTGCTTAGAGCAAGACTTCTGTAAGCAACATATGAAGCCTCTAATTTCATGGTGTGTAACAGAGGGGGTGCTGGACAAAGTGCCCCAATAGAAAGCAAGGTCCAATAAATACAAAAAGACATAAATGAAAACTGAAAGGTATGTTATCATATATTTATTAACTGAATATTGATAACTGGCCATAAGAGTAATGCAATGAAAGTGAAAAGGGGTTATACATCTTTCCTTGTCATATTGGCAGCGCATAGTTATGGCAACCGAACATCAACCAATATATGTCAAGCCCAAAGAGAGTAATCGTTATCTGATAAGCGCTAGTCAATCAGAATCTTGTAGCATCAACGTGTCATATTGACGTACGTGGACATGATTACAGGTGGCCCACGTAACATACAGAGTGGTCCAATATACATTCAAGAGCCTGTAACTGTCAGATACCAGAGTGCGGAGTGAGCTAGTCCGCCACTGCCAGAGAGAATGGTGGCCATGACATGTCCATATACGTCACTATGACTCACAAATGATCTTTCATCTCTTTCTATTAGTGTCACCATTGTCTTATGGGGAATAGACTCCTACTCTTTGTGTCACGCCTCCATTTTCGCGCATGCGCATCAATTCAACGTTGCCGATTAGAAAGAATCCGAGCGATGGTCATGCTTCATTTGTTTTGGCTTCATATTTGCTGTCTTTATTATAAATATTGGTACTTAATACATATATGGTATGTATTTAAGTATGTATGTCCGGATGAAATCTGACCAACAAATCCATAGTCTGGCATTTTTAGAAGTGATTTATATATATGTTGGTTAAATAATCTATAAGGTGGAAGTAACAACACAACAGTTGATAGTCCATAAAAAAATAAACAGATGTTTTCTCTGAAATGTTTAAACCCTTATAACACTATGCCTTTTTCGTGCCTATTTGTCTGCCTGACTGCCGATGGCTGAAATTTTAAACGAATACGCATGCGCGCGAGGCTATTTTGTTGATTGTTTCAGGCGTGAAAATAAATAGGACTGGTTCTATTTTTCCGCCTGAATCGAGGGGATTTCAAGGACGTTTGTGGAAATGTCAGGTTTGCCAAAACAGTAATTATCTATTGGACTTGACATAACCAACAAATAGATGAAATTAATCACATAGTTTTCGTTTTGTTCAGTATGACAGAAAAGAATAATAAATCTTGTACCAGGTAAGGAAAAAGTTGAGACAAATAGTCCAGGTATACTAAATTACTTAATCATTAAAGGTAAATGTCAATTTTCCTTAGGTTTGCAGCTCTGAAATTAGCGCCTGAAACAATCATCAAAAAGGCACAGTGTAATAGTGCCAGTTATTTGGGGGAATTTAGCCAACAAATAGCCATGAAAATAAGCACCAAAATAGGCACGAAAAAGGCATAGTGTAATAAGGGTTTTACAATATGTTTACGATAAGCCAAAAAAAATATTAAAAAAGTTTTATCTACCAAAATTTCACTGTTTCGCGGTTCCCAAAATTTTAAGAATTTGACAAAAAATATTTGTTTCTTTTTTTTTAGAATTTTTAAACACTGCAATTTGTTATAAAATGGCATTATACACTCGTCAATCAAGGGTGTGCAAGAGGTTAGATTACACCCTATACAGGGTGTAACATAAGTACGTCAAAATATTCAAGTGACGTATTCCTGAGACAATTTTAAGAAAAAAGTCTATAAACTTGTGTCCGGAAATGCTTCGTTTCAGAGATACAGGGTGTTGAAATTTAATTTTTTTTTGTTTTTAAAAAATAACTTTTGCAAAAAATAAGTTATTTGCACCAAATTTGATACCCGGAGTTTTTTTGACGTGGGAAATCATAATTTTGTATTAATTTTCATCTAGAGGGCGCTGCGTACGCTGTCATTATTTATTTCAAATTGCCCTAACATTTTGAACTTTTGGTACTTTTCATGAAAAAACCTTATTCCCACACCTTTTCCAAGTAAAAAAGGTACACTTCCTCAACAACGCTGGAGGTGATCGTTTTCGAGATATTTACAATTTTCTATATCGATGCATGTTACTTAGTTCCTAGGGCGCTAAGTGAAGTTGCTGAGAACATTACAAAAACTAAGTATATGGTAGGTCTCGTCAAAATAAAATACTTTTTTCCTATGAAATGTTTATCGAAAAATGATTTGTTTTCCAGATACAGATTGTTGAAATTTTTCAAAACATGGTTGGTTTTTGTCATAAGTTATTTGCAACTGCAGTTATTTTCATCAAACTTTATACGCAGTATACCCGGACAGACTTCTTCTAAACTGATCATTATCAAACTGCTTAATCAGTGTAGCCAAATTTGATTTCAATAATTTTGTCACCTCCGCTTGCAAATTAAGTTAATTAAATCGAGTAGGCTATGAACGTTCGTTCATAAAAATAAAAGTTCGCTGTCACATTTTTAACTATTCATTGACAAATTCACAGTTCGGAGTTCATAGAGTGATTTTTTGGTACCATTGTATACGGCTTGGCTGACGGAAATTCAATCGAGGCCAGACGCATCTATCAGGAAAGGTATCCCGTTCTCCCTTTGTGCTAATCCAATGAACAAAATTATTGAAGGTTTGTTGTAAATGTAATATGTTTTTATTTTGGTTGATTTGATGATAAGACTGAAGAATATTTTGAATTTTGTTGTTTTTTCGGAGTTTTATTATTGTTTTGTCTGTAATTGTACCTTTGTCCTAGATACAATAAAATGTGTTTTATAGTTATTAGTCTTGTTTTATAAGATCTTTAATTTTGTTCTTGATATCTTTAAAAAAAAGATTTAACCACGAACGAACTAACAGATTCTACGAATGATTACTGTATATATTTTTTTGGGGATCGATTTGCCATTCCTGTATTTCATATGATACAAATCCATTCATATGGAATACAAGAATAACAAATCGATCACTTATAAAATATATACCATATCAATCATATGAAAGTAACACATTTGAAAAACCCGCCTTATTTCAATCGGTCTTACCAACTGTATTTAGTTCGGCCAGTTGCGAGATATGTCGCCACTGTATAAACGTGGTGCCAACTTTTACTGCAGGTTTGACCACTCTCTTTATTTTTAGTTTCTCTATGGGTATCCCCAACGCGTCACTCCTTGTGCAGCGACATTTGCGAATCTTTTCCGGCGACTTTCGAAATTCCGCAGTAGGACGGCCACAGACTACAAGAACTGTGGAATTGGAGGAGGCGGTTCTCGAAGAAATTAGTGATAAGATAAGATAAGATCTTTATTCACCATTATATACATAATCGGTATATGAAAACATGCATAGTAAACATACACGGTATCAACAAAACTACAAATTTATTCGTCTTCTGTGATAATATACAGATTTGTTTAGTTACTCTTAGCACGCGCACAAGAGAACTTCTTACATGACATTTATTTTACGTCCACATATGAGTATAGATATCGCTAATTTCATACATAGGATCAGCAAGTAATGAATTTTTCAGTAAATATTTTAGTTTTTTTGAGGAAAAGTCCCTCCAATCCGCTGGTATGGTATTGTATAATTTCAACGGCAGATATTCAGTCTGCCTCATTGTTTTACTGTATTTAACTTGAGGCAGCCTGAATAAATCTTTATTTCTAGTATTGTGGTCATGAGTTTGTGTTCCAGTAGTGCTTTTATTTTTGTTGTTGCCTCCATTATATAGATACAGGGCAGTGTCAAGATTTTCATATCTATAAATAGTGGTTTAGCGTGTTCTCTTGGGCCTACTTTTGCCATGGTTCTTAGAATTTTTTAATGCCATACCAGAATGTCAGGGCCTGCTACACTAGTTCCCCACAGTAGCACCCCATAGGTTAGATGACTGTGCACCATGCCATAATATACTGTCTTCAGTACCTCATCAGATATTATTTCCCTGAGATTCCACAGAAGATACTGGCTACTAGCTAACTTTTTCTTCAATTCATTTATGTGCATTTTCCAATTTAGCTCAGCATCTATGTAGAAGCCCAGTGATTTCACCACCATTGCATCCTCCTCTTCCACTCGATTTTTTGAGAAGGTAATTTTTTTAGTCTTGTTTCTATTCAGGGCCAGCGCGTTGGAGTTGAAGTATATTTCGCTTTTCGCAAGAGTTTTCCCTGATACTCTGTAGATTTCATCTAGTGACCTATCCTGTATACAGAATGTAGAGTCATCTGCATACATGAACACATCTGCCCTATCTATGAATGTTGGTAGATCGTAGATGTATATTATAAAAAGTAGAGGTCCCAGCACCGATCCCTGGGGTACCCCATGTTTAACTTGTCTTGTGCTAGATATAGTGCTGTTAAATGAAACGTTTTGGGACGTCATCCTTCAGATAAGTCTCATTAGGTTGAGGGCTATACCACGAATGCCTATATTTATAGAGTTTTCCAGCAGGATATCGGTGAGACACTGCCAAATCTTTTGACAGGTCACACAGGATTGCTCTTGTGTGTATTCCGCATCTCTGTTTTTGGCAATTTGATGAACCATTTCCGTGACTGCTTGCGTAGCTCTGAAACCATACTGGTGATCATCCAACTGTTTACCCTTCTCTAGAAACTTGATCAGTCTATCTTTTATAATTATCTCTATAATTTTTTATAGTATTGGGGTGATGGTAATAAAACGGTAGTTGTCACAATCATTACAGTTCCCTTTCTTCAAGATGGGAATAGCCCTACCAAGCTTGAGGTGCGATGGGAATTGCCCCTTCTCCAAGCATTTGTTTATCAGGTGTGTTAGTGGTTTGCTTAGAGTTTCCTGAATGAGTTTTATTGTTTTGGGCTATGTCGAAGGATCAGTACTGGGGCTATTTTTCAGCGATTTTATTACTGTTCTTACTTCCTCATTATTTGTTGGGTTAAGAAAGGAGTCTTTACATTAATATTCAGAAGTTCGTCCCCAGTTGACTCGGTGGAGGAATATTTTTCAAGATGTCATCAATTACTGAGGCACTGTACTCACTGAATTCACTTGCTGTTGGGGTTGTGTTTGTATGTATTACGCTTGGTTCACTTTGATCTCATTTACACATTCCAAAGCAGTTTTGCTCATTATTACTGTTTAAGAAAATCTTGTCGACATCCTCTTTTGCTTTCTCAACCGATTCTCTATACAGTTTTAGATATTTGTGGTATGATAATTTCAGATCAGAGTTTCCTGTTATCCTGTACTGAGTTTTTTTTTGTTTCAGTTCCTCTCTCATAATCTTCAAGTCTCTATCAAACCACTTTGGTTTCCGATCAGTCCCTTGTTTGCTATGTTTTAGTGGAAAAGCCAGCTCTATAGCATACGTAATGTTTTCACACAGAAATCTGGAGAGGAAGTTTGGGTCCTCAGATAGGTAAAAGTCGGACATATCAATTTTGTTTACATAATGCTTAAATTCTGCTGCACCTGTTTCCGTTATGTGCCTTATATTGTTATGTATTTTTTTGTTCCCATCTAATTTTTCATTTCCTTGGTTTTCTGTTTCGTGCCAAGAGCTATTTCACCCCCAGTCAGCTGCTTATGATCTATAAGGCACAGATCCGACCTGTCCTGGAATACTGTTCCCATATTTGGAGTGCGGCACCTAAACATATCCTGAGGCTATTGGATTCTGTCCAAAAGGGCAATTGTCTCGTCGGTGATCCCTCGCTAAACTCGCCACTTGTCTGGAACACCGTGAAAAAAAGTTGGCGATTTGTCTCTATTTTATAGATATTTTCATGAGATGCTCTTCTTGAAATATCAACAATCGTTCCTGCTTTGGCAGTCTCTTCAGATTAACCCGCCAAGTTCAGTCATCACACCCTCGTGGTCACTTTGGAGACCTGCAGAACATCACTTTCCAAAGACTCGTTCATCCAAACTTAACAGCTGAGGCTTTGGAACTCATTGCCTAGGGAGGTGTTCCCCGAGGCATACAACCTTCAGAAATTTAAGAAGAACACCAACTCCTACCTTCTTTCCCTAGGTTCCCACGATGTTCTCTGAACATTACAGGATATCCCTTTTCGTGGGAACCAGAACATAAAAAATAAAATAAAAAATAGTAATGTAAATACCATAGTGGTCCGATAATTCTTCTTTAATAGTACCTGATTTCTTGTAGTGAACATCCAGAGACAAGTACAAGAAAAATTAGTCAAACTTTAAATGTGAGTCACATGACCGTTTACAGAATTTTAAAGGAACAGCAATTATATCCTTATCATATTCAGCGTGTCCAGGCACTTACGATACGTGATTTTCAACCACGTATCGAATTTGCTCAATGGCTTCAAAGAAAAGTCGAACAACATCCCCAAATTTTATCGAAAATCCTCTTACAGATGAGGCAAATTTTTCAGAAATGGTATCATGAACTTCCATAACAACCACATCTGGGCGGAAGATAACCCACATGCGATAACGCAAACTCATTTCCAAGACAGATTCTCTTTCAATGTATGGGTAGGCATAATTGGGGATTATTTAATTGGGCCCTATTTTCTCCCCTTACGTTTGAATGGAGATGCTTACCAAAATATTTTGGAACACGAGCTTCCCCAGCTCATGGAAGATGTTCCCATTGGTCTCCGAAATCACTCTTGGCTTATGCATGATGGAGCCCCTGCTCATTTTAGTCTGATTGCAAGAAATTTCTTAGACGTATTATATGTTTAATTGCCTAATAAATAACATAGTACTTCTCCGAATTGTTTTTTTACAAACTCCGAAATGTAGCACTTTCTAATTGAATAATTAAACCTGACAATTTTTTTTAATTTGGATTGATTAAGCAGTTTGATAATGCTCAGTTTGAAAGAAGTCTGTGTTTAAAGTTTGATGAAAATAACTGCAGTTGCAAATAACTTATGACAAAAACCAACCATGTTATGAAAAATTTCAACAATCTGTATCTCGAAAACAAATCATTTTTCGATAAACATTTCATAGGAAAAAAGTAGTTTATTTTGACTAGACCTACCACATACTTAGTTTTTGTAAGTAAGTAAGTAAGTAGTTTATTTAAATAGGAATCCCTAATATACACTAGTAAAAACATTTAACTTATTCAAAGTACATTCACTTAAAATTTGTACAATCCTTATATGGCCATAAGACCAACACTACTATTAATATGTGAGTATCTATATAAAATAATTACATCAGTAAAGTATTTATAATCAAGAAGAATTTACATAAATATATATCTTACATGGATATAGAACTAATATTGTCTTCCTCCTAAACAACATTGGGTTGATTTCTGATGTGTTCAATTAGTTTGTGTTTAAACATTGTTACTGACCTTGCATTTTTTATCATTTGTGGAAGTCTATTATAAGATTCTAAACCTTTAAAGAACAGAGAATTCATGGCCATTTTCAGATTTGTTTTATTTATATGGAAATCTACCCTATTTCTAGTGGCATTATTGTGGATGTTCTGATTCAAAATAACAAATTCTTTAAAATACTCAGGTTGACCTCCCTGGGTTATCTTGAAGATGAATGTCATAGTCATATAATACAATCTGCTCGTAACTGGTAACCATTTCAGTGCATCCAGCATTAAAGCTTTTAGGTGTTAATTTATTACATCCCAGAATTATCCTCATCCCTCTATTTTGCATTTTTTGTAATTGAGATTTTTCATTCAAATTGAGTAAGTATAATAATGAGCTGCAAAAATCAAAATGTGTTGAATGATGCAATTATAGCAAGTAATTCGAGAGTTTATGGAGAGTTGACTAGATATTCTTGAAAAAAAAAACATTTTTTTGATATTTTATTTTTTGATGTACTGGGCATGCTTATGAAAATTCAGATTATTATCTACAATGAATCCAAGGTATTTGAATTCAGTTATAATTTGTAGTTTAGTATTTTCTATTTTATTTTGATGTCATTAATGTTTATTTGATCATATTTATATTTATTTGCTTTTCATTGCATTCTGTTTTTTGAGCATTCAATTTCAGTTTGTTCATTTCAAAAAATGTTTCCAATATTTTCAATGTATTATTCATTTTGTAATAGCTGTATTTAGATCGATATCCTCAGTAATTAGTGTGCATCTGCAAATAGGTTTATGAGATTACAATCTGTATTACTCAAGCCTATGTCATTCAAATACAAAATGAATAAGATGCCCTAACACACTGCTCCCAGGTAACTCATTGAATTGTTATTTCCTCAAACGAATCACCCACTTTGGTCCTGCCTCTATTACCCAAATAACTCCTAAACCATCCCAGCACTTCACCATCGAAACCCAATATTTCCAACTTTTTTAACGAAATGCTTCTATTGATAGTTTCGAAAGCCCTTTTGTAAATCAACATAAACAGCCACAATATACTTTTCCTGATCCATATTTTTTTTCCATTTGGAAATAGTCAGTTGCAATGATGTTTCACATGAGTGTTTTTTCCTGAAAGCTGATTGATTCAACATGATTATTTTATTGAGATCTAAAAATTCTTCAACTTGTCTATACACTGCTATTTCTAAATTCTTTTCCAGCCCGGGCAATGTATTAACAGGACGAAAATTTATCGCTTCTATTGTGTTCGTAATTTGGTATCGGTGTTACTGTCGTTAATTTTAATTTCTCCGGGAATGTACCAGTTTGTAGTGAGACATTAATGAAGTTTAGAATTGCATTGCCTATATCAAAAGTGCCCTTGGTGAATTTTATACTCAATATTTCATTATTGTTTTTGTTCGATATGCTAGATACAATGTTCTCTAATTCTTTTTATATTCAAAGTTTTGAATTTCGACATTTGAATTTGACTTTTTCTTTCTTTGTTTTCAATCCATGTTTGATTTTGTATACTTTCAACAATATCTCTTATACTCTCCACAAAAATATATATTGAAATATCTCACCATCAGCTTCCTTTTTCACTATTTTGATTTCATTATTGATATTAAATATTATTTTTTCAAAATTCGTTTTTTCTCACATTTTATAAGTTGTTTCAAATTTTTCCACATTTGTTTAGATCGACCATACTTATCAATTTGATTCTCATATATATAGTTTTATTTTCAATGTATTTACAAAGTGATTTCTATAATATTTATACCTCTCCCAATATTCAGTTTTATCAGCATCCGTTTTTAAAGTTTTTTATATGCCCTATCTCTTTCCCCCTTTCAATATTAGTCAGTTCCTATCATACCACGTACTTCCATTTGCTCTTTTACAACAAATTTAATCGGTGCTACTTCGTTCATAATCAGTTCACAGTTATCATACAGATTATTCATTAAAGAATTGACATTTACATCATTAAAAACCCAATCTACATCAAGTAATCTTGTTTTTATAGCAAACAAGTTGTCTTCATTGAGATTTCTGAACATTATCATATCCACGATGTTCCCATTAATATTCTTATTATTCAATGCAACAGATATAATAGAATGATCACTGATTTTTGGAGAATGATGTACATTTGCTTTCACATTTTCTACGTTAGTTATTACATAATCAATTAGAGATTCACTTGTGTTTGTAACTCTGGTGAAATCATTCACCATTTGTTGCATTCCATACATATTCTTAAGATTGTAATGTTCTCAGCAACTTCACTTAGCGCCCTAGGAGCTAAGTAACATGCATCGTTATAGAAAATTGTAAATATCTCGAAAACGATCACCTCCAGCGTTGTTGAGGAAGTGTACCTTTTTTACTTGGAAAAGGTGTGGGAATAAGGTTTTTTCATGAAAAGTACCAAAAGTTTACTGTCAAAAATAGACATGGATGATAACAAAATAATCAGGGTTGGTGGTAGAATTAACAATTCTAATTATGAATATGATAAAAAACATCCTATCATACTTGGCTCAAGTCATAAGTTGACAGCATTAATTCTGTCCAATGAACATTTACGATTACTACATTGCGGACCTCAACAAATGTTAAGTTCAATACGGGAAAGGTATTGGCCAATTTCAGGAAGAAATATAGCTCGGAAAATTTCCCGTCACTGTATTATTTGTTTTTGTGCAAGGCCTTCTAGTGAACAATATTTGATGGGCAATTTACCAAAATGTCGTGTAACAGGATTTCATCCTTATTCCAATGTAGGATTGATTATGGGGCCCTATAATGATTAAAGATCGCAAGTTAAGAGGTGCCAAATCAATAAAATCCTATATATGCTTGTTTATCTGTATGTCAACAAAGGCTATTCATCTTGATGTTGTAACAGATTTATCAACAGATGCATTCATGTCTGTTTTAAAACGATTCATTGGAAGAAGAGGTAGACCTGACCATATATATTCGGATAATTCTACATTTGTTGGTGCAAGTGCACAGTTAAAAGATTTGTATAAGTTTCTTACATTATCAAACGATGAAATCAGTAATAATATGTCTAGAGAAGGTATTTCTTGGCATTTTATTCCAGCTGACCATATATATTCGGATAATTATACATTTGTTGGTGCAAGTGCACAGTTGAAAGATTTGTATAAGTTTCTTACATTATCAAACGATGAAATCAGTAATAATATGTCTAGAGAAGGTATTTCTTGGCATTTTATTCCAGCTCTCCAAATTTTGGAATTTGGGAAGGGTATTAAAAGTACCAAGTATCATTTGAAAAGAATTGTAGGTAATTTGAATTGACTTATGAGGATCTATTGACAGTATTGATTCAAATCAGAGTATACTCAATTCAAGGCCTTTAAGCCCAGTATCATCAGATCCTGCAGATGATAATCCATTGACCCCATCGCATTTTTTGATTGAAAAGTTGACGCTTTCCAGAAATAAATTTACTGGAAGTTAAAGAAACTAGACTAGGAAAATATGAGAAACTGCAGCAGTCTGTTCAGCATTTTGGAAAAGGTGGCAGCAGAATATATTAGGAGAATTGCAGACACGATCAAATGGAAAACCAATTTCAGTAATTTATTGAAAGTTGGGAAAATAGTGTTAATCAAAGATGATAACTTGCCTCCCTTGAAATGGAAAATGGGAAGAGTATCAAACTTCATCCAGGAAAAGACATATAGTTCAGAGTAGCAACCATAAGGTACCAATGGAAGGAAATACAACGAAGTTGTGTCAAACTATGTGTACTTCCTATTGAACAGAGGAAAATGATTTTAAAAGTTACTAGACGATACCAAACTATGGTTAGAACTTTAAAATATTTTGTTTATTGAAGGTATTCGATACCTGTCAATGCCCGGCGGTATGTTAAGAACTCTCTGTATATTCGTTTCGTTCTTATTTTATTACTACATTTTCATAATCATGGAAACGAAAGACTTTTGAATGTAATGTCAATGATATTGAATGTCAAATAAACGTTCGAATTACAACTCTGAATAATCACAATTTAGTCAATAAAAAAGTGTTTACAGTCCACTAAAAGCAATATTTAACATGGTCCTTCAAAAAAATTCAATTTCAACACCCTATATCTCCAAAACGAAGCATTTCCGGACACAATTTACCCTCTTCCGAGAAATTGAAGAAAATATATGTGTGGTCAAGAAACTAAATAAAAAAAATATATATACAGTGTCCGCCAAAATCTTGGAACCATATGGGCATTTTTTTTATTAATAGTTTCTCAGAAAATTCCATTCTTCATAAAAGTTGGTGCATTCAATTAGACTAAATACGCGCATATCAGTGGTGTGCGGCTAAGCGGGACTCTGCCGATATTCTAAATTCACTATGGAGTAAAGTGATATTACTATGGAATATTTCGAACAGGATGAGAATTCGTAAAAATCTGTTTATGAGGAAGACAAAAATATTTTTTTCCTAATTTTAAATGACATATTTAAAAAGATATTCTGAAAAATATGCAATATGCCCCCCTCATTTCTAAAACTTCTGGACCTAAAATTTTTAAGAAATAAGGGACTATAAAGTTTACAGGAAAATGGATTTTACAAACTTATCGTTCAAGGAACCCTCTGCGCGCTAGTCGAACACGCACCTGACCGCTTTTAACTTTGTCATAAACCGATCAATAACACATGAAGATATGATGTCTCATAAATTAGAGTCATCTATTTATGTAGTTTAAACCACAAACATTTCTTGAACAAATGTATTTTTGTTATGTTATTAAATTGTTTGTTTGTTTTGAGAAGTGTATATTTAAATATATAAATATTTTTGTACTTTTTCTATAGCATTCGAACTGTGTCAAAACCTCTGAAATTTGAGTATGTTGAAACTAATAATGAAATAATAATTTTTTACCTTTGTCATGAGTTCTATGGCTTGTGAGTTCAACAGTTTGATCAGGACCATGAAAGTTCCACAAATAAAATGTTGACTCTCCCTGTAGATCAATTCTTTGAACTTGTGGAGTGGTTCCGCTTGTGAAGTCACGAGCTAGTATATACTAGTATTTCAACCATCTAGGTACTAACATTTCCTGAAACCACAATAAAAAATAAATCAGGTAGGTATTTGAAGACACCACAAATGAAATATTAATTCAAGGTAGTCTTCCAAGAAATATATTTGATATGAATGAACTACCCATCCACAAGAAGTAGAACAAGTGCAATCATGAACTATGCATCAACAGGAAGTAGAACAAGTGCAATCATGTAATATGATTGCATCTGCTAGACTTACACCAGAGTAGGGCTCTTAGACCAAAAGCCATCTGAAAACTACTTCCCAACTTTGAATTTCTTCATTTTGCATCCTGTAAATATAGGTTTGTGGCAATACTAATATTTTCATGGGAATTGCGAAAATCTAGCATTTAATATTCTAAGCTTATATTGACTTGCCACGAAAAATGGGAATGTTAAACATTGTATCCGAACTATTTTCAGTGTTAGTCCAATCAAATGGTAAGTTGCACGTGGGCAAAATTCAAGTAGTCGGTTTTTCTGTGGTTCTATATGTTTTTTTGGAGTACTAAATCCAAATTTGAAGTTTGCTGACAAAATTTCCTTAAACGTTCCGAGATATTCGCAAAAAAGCGAATTTTCCCACCTTTTTCAGTTTTTTGCCCGTAACTTCGATACATTACATTTTATCAGAAATATATTTCCATACAAAGTTAAAGTAGACACAGTTTTAATGTAGGACCAAAGGGTGAGGAGCTAGAGCAAGTTGAAATTTGACAAAATTTACGTGCTTCGTAAAAAATAGCGTTGGTTTTTCACAGATAACTCATAATCTATGCATTTCTCGAAGAAACGCACTATGTACAAATTGAAAGAACACTACATTTCATATAGTTTCCATTTCGGTTCATTTGTCTAATTAACTTATATTTATAACAGCACTAGAACATATAAACAAATTATAAGCTTTTACTTCACCGGCCCCTGTAATCGTGCGAAAAAAAAATCGAGATATCGACGGAAATATCCGTTTTGAGGTCCCCTGAGACGATTAATACCATTTCCAGAGTGAAGTCTGACTGTCTGTAATCTTCCACGATAACTGCCTTACCATTTGACCAATCGAGCTGAAATTTGGTATGAAGATACACTGCCCCGAATGCGACCATTAGTTTTTGGCTATAATCTGTCAAACGGAATTGGTTCTGTATGCCGGAATTATAGGTGTTATAATTGCAATGATGTTTCATACTAAGTAATGCTTCACGATTCTTTTGGTACTCCGTATCATTTCCACTATATGCGATTTTCTGTAACGATTCAAGACAAATCGTTCTTTGACTGGAATTTATATTCATTTTATCAACATGATGTTTGTTCTAAAAGACTTCAAAATATGAAACAAACCCAAAGTTACATAAGCGTTTGGAAAATTGTTCGCTAACACTTCCCTTTCTTTAAAGTCCTTGTCAGTCATAATGGTATTAACGTTTTGCCACGCCATTTTTTCAAATATTTTCACCATATGTCCAATGGTATCTTTATTTTCGTTTGCCAATAAAAATGCAGGCAACTTGACCCTGTCCATTTCCATTTATAGTAAGAATGATATATAGTGGCAATTTCAAATTATTCAATTTATAAGTAGCATCCATCAGAATGTTTTCTTCATTTACTGAAACTTCTACATAAGGAGATTTACTTTTCAAGAAATGAAAAACATTTATTACCTAATTAATTTTCTGATGTTACCTTATTATTACTTTTTAAATTAGATAGATCACATAGTGTTACTAGTTTTCGGTATTTTTCATTGTTGTAATTTTTAACAAATTTTTTATTTATTACATTTCAAATTCAACATTTTTTGTGTTTCCTCCTTACTCTCCCCATACAACTTGCGTTGTTTCGGTAGAGAAAAAAATGCCCCTTGTTGACAGTAATGATTATATGTTTTTCATGCAACTCAACGATTTCAAATGATTGTCCATCCTGTGATAAAGCTAGCCGAATGAAGAAGGCGCACACTTCTAGTACTGAAATAAAATGTTTCTTTCATTGTAACAATATCAAAGAAAAGTATTTTTTTTTCCTTGATTTCCTGTTAGCATTTTGTATTCAATTTTAATTTGTTTCCCTCCTTTGAAACTATAGTAAACTAGAAATGAATTATGTAGCAGCAGCTATTCTCTTTGGGTATCTTTTTTTTGCATTCTCCAGGGTTTTTGAATCTCTCCTATGTACTTCTACTAATTTTTGTGCTTCATAGACCTTGATACACCATTCAAGATCTTGGAAAGGGTTAAACTTTTTTCCTAACTTCATGACCATCTATAGAACATGTCTTTTCTATTTGTACCATCAATTTTTCTTTAATTTAATCCAACTGAAGGAGTTGTAACAGTAAAATAAATAAATGGAACTAAGTACATAGTGTTTAACAATACAATAAAGTTTTTGAAACAAATTTGCTTTCTGACCTTTTTGGCGGCAAAATCATCTATTATTTTTTTCGAAATTCAGCTGCTTAACTATTTGTGACTCAATTGAAGAGCCATTAAGTCTTGTCTGTCTCTCAAGATTCGCAAAAATGAGGGTTAATGGATCTTAATAGACCTAGACTGTGGCTGCCTGGCGCCACTTGGGTATTAGGTGTGGGAATTGAATAATCATTTTTATAATGTTTCATGAGGACTCCGGCCCCCCCAGTCCTCTCGGGCCTCGGAATATTTGTCCCTTCCTCCTCCGGGCCTGTTCATAAATGATATTTAAAAAAGCCCGATTGCTATATAATGTAGGAAGATAATTCGCAATCATAACCTTATTTAAGGAAATCTTTTATTTGGATTATCATCTGCAGAAGTGCTCGGATCAAAATACCAATAATAGTCTAGTTAACAAGTGCTTTTTAGACCAACTTTTTTCAGCAGTCTCCGAAAATTATGACCGAGGTGTCATTCGATTCGGAATACGAAAACGTGTACTCTGGCTTGGGCAAGCCGCGCCCACTTTGGACACTTTAACAATAAAAATTATTTAAGCATACTAAATATAAAAATAAAAAATTGAAAATTCAGACACCAACTGAACAGATGCATGAACAATAATCCGCTTGAAAAAAAAATTTATCACAATTTTTCAATTAGTTATTCAATAGTTAATTAATAATTTTTTTCTGCTTGAACATGAACATTGCAAGTGTGATAATTGTTAAACTATAAATTGAAGATTTTTTTCCTCTCTTGGAGCAATTCTTGAAAGGCTTCAGAATAGAACCCCGTTGGAAAATTTTTATTTTTTTATTTTTCAGTTTTTTATTAATAATTTTCGTTGTTGCAAAATTAAATACTTAAATTAATCATTGAAAAAATGGTTTTTTTCAAATATTATTAACGATCCGTTTTTATGTTATCAGAAACTGCATAGAAATAATTTTTAAAAATGTTTGTCTCTAATTGTTTAAAAAATTGTTATAAACAAATAAATTTTTACCTTATTTTTTTTTCTATTCTACTTTCTGTCACAAAAATAGACATGATTTTTTTTTTTTTAATTTTTTTATTTTTTTTTTAATTTTTAAATATAAGTTCTTTGTAACTTCGTCATTCTTACCTGGTTTTTCATCCTTAAAATTATTATAATTTATAAACTAATCGAGATACGATGAAAATAATTCAAACTTATTTATTCTCCATTAGATTATTGTTCATTACTCAACATTTTTACCTTTTAATTTTAATATCACTTAATTATACTTCGAACTCTGAATATTACTATGTAAACAAAATTTTTTGCAGAGTTCATTGTAATTATTGTTAGGTGACCGTTGATAATTACTCGTAGACATGAGGGTCTATTATAATAAAATGAGATTTTAATGATAATGGATATGAACGTGCATAAAATATTCTGTTCATTGATAAATAACTTAAATTTATTAGAGACTCTATTGTCTCAATAATATTTCAAAGAAAAAAAATAAAGATTGTCATTCATAAACTTTCACAAACATTAAAGAAACAGAACCTGAAAATAAAAATCTAGATATTCGTGAATTTTTCTAGTATAATTAAGTGATATTAAAATGTAAAAGGTAAAAATGTTGAGTAATGAACAATAATTGATAAGATACTTGAATGAGGTAGTCATATTTTTAATAGTTGATAAGATTTTTAAGCATTAAAGCAAAAAATAAATTTCTCGTATCTCGATTAGTTTAAGAGAACTTATATTTAAAAATTAAAAAAATAATAAAAAAAAAATATTCTGTTTTTGTGACAGAAAGTAGAATAGAAAAAAAATAAGGTAAAAATTTATTTGTTTATAACAAATTGTTTATTGCATAAACAATGAAAAATTAAATAAAATGATTTTTTTTATATCAAAAAGAAAAACAAATAATGATTTTTAAAGAAAAAATGGTTCCTTAATATTAATTAGAAGTTGGAGAAAATAATTGTTAATTAACAAATGCGTTTTTAAGCAATAAATTTTTTTTTATGGAACAATTTTTCTTTTAAAAATCATTATTTGTATCAAAGATTGAAATTCCATAAAAAAAATTCAATTATCTTATAAACAACGCATTTGTTTATAACAATTTTTAAACAATTAGAGAAAAAAATTAAAATTATTTCTATGCAGTTTCTGATAACATAAAAACGGATCGTTAATAATATTTGGAAAAAAACATTTTTTTCAATGATTAATTTAAGTATTTAATTTTGCAACAACGAAAATTATTAATAAAAAACTGAAAAATAACATTTTTTTAATTTTTCCAACGGGGTTCTATTCTGAAGCCTTTCAAGAATTGCTCCAAGAGAGGAAAAAAATCTTAAATTTATAGTTTAACAATTATCACACTTGCAATGTTCATGTTCAAGCAGAAAAAAATTATTAATTAACTATTGAATAACTAATTGAAAAATTGTGATAAAATTTTTTTTCAAGCGGATTATTGTTCATGCATCTGTTCAGTTAGTGTCTGAATTTTTTCAATTTTTTATTTTCATATTTAGTATGCTTAAATAATTTTTATTGTTAAAGTGTCCAAAGCCCAAGCCAGAGTACCCGTTTTCGGCCGTATTTTCATCCCTCTGGGAAAATTTTAAATATTGATCCTACAATTCGGGGAATCGAGACTTTTTTAGGAAATTTCCTCCTCTTTTTGAATTTTTTTTCAGATTTGAAAAATCTTTATTAGTTTTTGAGATATTTGCAAAAAACCAAAGCCCCCTTTTTTTTTAGTTAATTGTTAATAACTTTTACAATTTTTACAAGCGGAACTTCATTTTTTTTCAAAAATCATCTAGATGTCATTCCAAATCGAATGACACCTCGATCATAATTTTCGGAGACTGCTGAAAAAAGTTGGTCCAAAAAGCACTTGTTAACTAGACTATAAGCCGCGAGTCCGACCGCTCGGACCATAATACAATAAATGATAGTTTAAAAACTAAAAAACACGCTTTAATAGAAAACTAAACTAAAAAGTAGAAAATAATTTTAAATAAGTTTGAATTAAGAATACAGTGATTAACAACAAATTTATTTCATCGTAAAAAAGCGTGGGGTGCTTGATGTCAATTGTTGTGAATATTTCATGGACAGATATTGGTAAAAGTAGAATCATTATGAAAATATCTTAAAAAGCACTCCACGCTTTTTTACGATGAAATAAATTTGTTGTTAATCACTGTATTCTTATTTCAAACTCATTTAAAATTATTTTCTACTTTTTAGTTTTGTTTTCTATTAAAGCGTGTTTTTTAGTTTTTCAAACTATTATTATTATTATTATTATTTAATTTTTTTAACTATTATTCTCCAATTTTGAATAGAATCGGACCATAATCACAAAACTCGTCCGCCATTTTGAGCCGCCATCTTGAATCCTTCAATTTTGACAAAATAATCATAATATCCGACTCCAAAAACCCCCACATACCAATTTTGAATAGAATTGGACCATAATCACAAAACTCATCCGCCATTTTGGAGCCGCCATCTAGAATTTTTCAATTTTTACAAAAGAATCATAATATTGCACGCCAAAAACCCCCACATACCAATTTTGAATAGAATCGGACCATAATCACAAAACTCGTCTACCATTTTGGATCCGCCATCTTGAATTTTTCAGTTTTGACAAAAGAATCATAATCTCTGACCACGAAAATCCTCAGATACCAATTTTGAAGCGAATCGGACCATAATCACAAAACTCGTACGCCATATTGGAGCCGCCATTTTTTTTTCAAACAAAAATTTCTTAATGCATTGTCACCGGAATTATGTACACCTGCCAAATTTCAAATCATTCGTACGTCTGGAAGGGGTCAAAATCGCGCCCAAAGGAGTCGGTTACAAACAAACATAGGGTTACAAACATACAAATGAAGCTAATATAAAGCGTGTAAAAAGACTGCGGATCCAAGCGCTCGGACCCCATTACACTTCCTTTAATACTATTTCAGTTCGTAAAAAGAAAGTACCTTCAGTTCCTTGACATTTTTTTTTTTATAAATTGAGGCTGCCCTACGCGCCGCCGCCCCACCCAAATAATACTTTTCTACCCCTTTACAAATACTCAAAGCTTTTGCTCAAACACTTACCTTGAATTGAAATTTCTGCGTTTTCATTCGTCATTGCATCACTCATAACCTAATAGTATTGTTTACAAAAACTATCACTCACCGACTGTACCGCCAATTATTATTTATTTCAATCCTTCGTGGATGTGGGAACTGTGTCTTCCTCAACTGGTAGTGAGTATAAAAACTTGGTTTGTTCTGTGAAGAACACAGTCGCTTTTTATAAACTTCGACAAAAAAACGGTTCGTGTAAAAACCATTACTTTCAGTTCAGTACTGTGGATCCTTTCTTTGAAGCTACATTGTATATTTTATTTAAATGAAGTGATAATTCGTTTTTTAAAAATGGCACATTTTAGGCCCTATGATAAAAAAAATTTGTAAAAATTGTTTGGTAGCTACCTAACAAAGTTTTTTTCCACGATTCATTTGCAAACCATGTGCCATTTTTTGTTTTTTAATATATTCCTTGTTGCGATAGGGCACAAAGAAGAATTCAAGGCGAGGATGTTTTTGGGAATAAAATCAAAGTGTTATCTCCGTCAGTACGAAATTTTACAGGTAAAGGTTTTTGCATGATGCTAAAAAAATTGCTGTTTTTTTTATTGGTGATGGCAGCAAATTACTGATTGTATTCATCAACATAAGTATTGTAAGCAAGGCAAATAATTTTCTTTTTAATTCCATTTGATTGACATACCACCAAGGTTTGTTCACCATCATACAAAAAATATAAAATTATATTTGCCCGAGTGAATTTTCCAAAATTTTAAAAATGAGAAAACAGTCTAGAAATCTAAAAGTACAAGTGTAGTCTGCCTCATGCAGTTAAACTGCATTAACATAATTTTTTTTTGTTTGAAAAGCATTGGCCAATAACTTGTCATATTCTGAATTTGCTTACAAGTGTGGAGCAAACGAGGGATACCTCTATGCAATATGGTCACATTTCTAGGAAAGATCACAATTAGCAGCAGCTCTATTGAAGCAGTTTTCCACCAAACGGACAAAACAAAACACAAACCCGTGTCGAAAAAGACAAAACAGCAACTTTATATTAACTTTTTTAAGACTCGAGTTTTCTGCGACTGTTTCTGTTTTGTTTTTGGTGTCCCGATCGAAAATGGTAAAATCAAAGGGTTTCGGTGACTGGCTTGTTCTAGTCCGCTTAGTGGAAAAAGTTTTGTTTTGTTGTTTCTGTCAGTCATTTTCTTTTCGCATTGGCTAGGATTCAGATCACATTCTGAGGAGCACATTCTCATAAAATTATGAAATGAAGAACTTAGTTCTCCATTCAATCCAACCTCATCATTTTGAAGCTCTCCAATCAATGCTGTAGCACCATCAGTTACTCTTCTGGATAAAAATGTTCTCGCCCAATATCTGGGTTGACGTCGTTTTTTCTCCTATAATATAGTCATACTCAATATCAAAAGTGTTTATTATCAGTACACCTACCTCTTCTCCAACGACCGCAGTATTAACCAACCACAACCCAGCAAAAAGAAATCGTCTTCAAACACCATATCTATTATTGAATAATCAGAATACAAAAAGGGTGTTTTGACTCCACCTGTTCGTCGTATTGAAAAGAATTGAAAACAAATACAGAGTTTTGAATTCGTCTCAGTTTTGGTTCTATTATGTGAGTTTTAAAAAACACAAACAAAACTGAAACTCAACAGTCTGTTTGGTGGAAAGCCTCTTTTAGTTCCTCGTATGAGTTTCTGTGTTCTTTCTTGACTAACATTAATATAGACCTATCAAACATTTGAGGTGACATGCAGGTCCATTCGATGTATGGAGTGTTATTCCATTACAATTCTGCCATTTCTCAGTTCATTCAATTTAGGTAACAAGTATTGTCAGCGTTGGTTTGATATGCAATTTATGAGAATCCTTTGCTATGATTTTTGTTTTGTCCAGTACATTTCGTTGTTGTCATTGAATATCAAATCATGTTCTGGTAGTTTCGATCCTGGGATCTGTCAATTTTTTTTGTGTAACATTGATTATTTTCATACATTTCTGATGGTCTTGGGATTCTACCTATCTAACTTTTACAGTAGGGAAACCGTATATATCTCAATGTATTGGTTGTATTCAATGACATTATTACGTACCTCTTGTAAATCTGTTTAATCTATCTCCCTATATATAGTCTGTCACTTTTTGTAGTTAATTGTTATGCTATTATTTTCAACTTCAGCGAGAGTTCTTTCCACAAATCTTTCTGGATATGTGCTGTCTTTAAGAACATATTTGATTTATTCATTGATATTTTTAAGTGAATTGTATACAATTTTTTCTTGTTATAAAGACATTTCACCAAGCCCTTTTTAATGTCAACATATTTATTATTATTTTCTAACGAGAAAAATAATTTAGTGAACTTAACTAATCTGGCAGACTAGTAGCTTGCTCTTCTAGACTGTTTTTTTTGCTTTATTTTATCAAGTTACAACACCAGAAAAAGTAAGAGATATTCAGTTCCACCACAGAAAATTACTTTCAAAGCTTTTTAATAGGTTGGTTTGTTTGTGTTAGCAGTTATTCGACAAAAGTTCATTTCTAACTCGTGTATCATTTACAAAACTGCTGGAATATTTTTATTTGCAATCACTATTTTTCAGGGCGTAAAATGAAAAATATTGATTTAACCTATAAATCATATGATATGCCTCCACCACCACCTGGATTTCCTCCGCAAGACTACCACAACATACAATTCGGGCAATCTGTTTCTAGAGATTTACGGAGACAAACCCAGGTACAGTAAATTTGTTTATTTGATGATTTTGAACTTTTTTGACTAGATAGTTTTACCATATTTGTGGAACTGTCACATTTTGAGCCGTGGGACAGAATTGGCATACAAAAATTCCTCAAATAACGAAGTTTGAGTGCCCCAAAATAAAATACTCATCCGAAAAATAGCTGCCAGACATGTTGCAATGAAGTTCAAATATTTTAACTTTTTGTGAATTCTACAAACCACGGAACCACATAATTCAGACTAGACTGAACTGGACCTTCGCCACATAACCGACCTGAATTTCCAGTTTCTATTGACATTCATGTGATATACTCAATACTCAATATATTACAAAATAAAGTTGTTACAGGTTTTGTATTTATAATATAATAAACATAACTCTATAGTACTTAGGTTGGTACCTAAAAAACCTAATTTCTGTATGTACCAAAATATTTTAATAATTCCAATACTTATATTTAAAATTAGATCATAGTCAGCGTCATTTGTTTTTTACTTTTAAATATTAAATTAAACTAAACTAATTTAAATTAAAGAGACAATTCAAAGTAAACAAGTTAGAACAATCTTGAAACTTTTCGAAATTATTAGCTATAAAGGCCTTACATCTTTGAATATTTTTTTTTGTTACCTGTCACTTTCACTGTTACTGGTAAGTTGTTGGGAATTTTAACACCAAGATAGTCAATAGATCTAAGATTTACATTTGTAGTTCTATTAGAGATTTGAAGGTTTCTTTCAACATTAAACTTAGTACAGTAAGAATGACTGTTGTGTGCTCCTATTGTAGGATTTCGATATATATATATATATATATATATATATATATATATATATAAACAAATACTTAGAATAAACAAACATCTTGTTGTAAGGGTCTTCTCATTATAAAGTTGACATATTGGGAGCAATATATTTTTTCTAAAAATAATTTTAAAAATATAATTTTGAACTATTTATAAAGGTTTTAATCTATTTTCACTAGTAATACCACTAGTGACTGAATTTTCGCGATAAGTCTGTCGATTTATTTCTAAACGAAACTCAGTTGCTTTCTTTAAGCTACTCAGTTGAATTTAGAAATATAAGTTGATAAATTCAATCACGAGTGGTATTTTATTAGACTGTTTCATGAACAAAGTGAAAGGTCAAAAAATTTAAATTCGGCAGAATGAGAGGAAGAAATTTAATAATAATAAATAATTCAAATTTAATTATAATCATGAAATATTTATTTTAACTATAAACAATTTGTTTTAATTATTATTTGTTACCTATAACAATAAATAATTTTTTATGAACACGAACATAATACATTATTCTCGACTATAATTATTATAAATGGTGCAATTGTAAAAAAAATTAATAGTATGACCGTTATTAGGTGGATACAATGTATTGTTGGTATTATTACTTGATGTACTTGGAGTACTCCTAAAAGTATTCACTATATTCTGATAATGTTTAGCACTAAGATGTACATACGGTTTCATCGAGTTCGAATTTCCATGTCCAGTAATTTTCATAGCTTGTTGTTCACTAATGCCGGATTGTAGTAACTGACCAACTGCAGTGGCACGATTAGAGTGATTTGTTATTTTTAGTTTTTTAGTGTCTAATCATCTTTTCTGCAGAGAGTTTTGTCCATTTTGATATTGTATTAATACCAATAGGGCAATTCTTGTACCAATTATTATTATTATTATATATATTCCACTTGCCATTCATTCAGAAAAAGTCTGTCATTGGTAATAATTCCCCTTTTCGATATAAGTTTCCGGTATAATCTCACAGGACACATTTCAGGATTTTTCAAATTTTGAGTATGCCATTTAGTATCTGCACAGTTTTTATCACCACCTTGGCGGGTTTTGGAGAATATCGGGTTATATACAATTCTGTTTGTTAAACAGCCTTTGTTGTCAGTCTCTTCCTTAAAAAAATGTAACATGGAAAAAGTTGCTTTGTTACCTCTCCAAGCTAGTTCTACTGCAGCTATGTGAGAAAACTTCTTTTGGAGTCCCTCTGGAGTGTCTTTGTCCCATTGTAAGCACATATTTCTATATTCGTCTGAAGTCATAGCGACAGAACTCATCACAGCTTGCAACAATTTTCCCTTACTATCTCGAGCCGCCCTCGCCTCCTTGAACATTATATCTTTAAGGGAATCAATATGTCTCTGATACTCACAAAAATATTTTTCTTGTACTAATTTGGCAGTAGTGTTCCATATGGTTTTAATAACACTCTCCTTGTAATCACTACCATCAATTTTCTGCATATTGAATGCCTAGTCTTTTAGAATGAATGCTAATCTTTCGTTGCTATTTTCTGCATCTAATTTGTAGTTGCGTTCCGCACAGAACTTCAGAAATTGTCCCCATATATAAGATTTTGTTTTTTTTGTGTTACTGGGTATATTTTCTTCAATATTTTGGTTTATTACTTCGTTTGAAGTAGCACCAAAGCAACTCAGTTTGACGTTTGCAGCTACAATTATTTTTGGTCAAACTTTACATTGTGATCCGTATCCATGGTTACGTCGTTGAAAACACGATGCTGATAGACCAATCAGAATTGAAAGACAGCTGGTGTTTTCGCGATAATACAAGCTGACTTTGGTTTTCGATTGGTCAGATTTTGTGAAAATTCCAAGGTGCGTGGAATAGTCATATGAACTTCCTCATACAATTATGGCATATCTCAGTAGATATTCCTAAAAAGCTCTATAAACACAAATGAGAACATGTTCGTTCAAAATTTCTCTAATTGTATAAAATTTCCGAATTAATTTTCTAGTATTGCTAGTTAACCTAATTACATGTTGTTTCTATTTGAGGTTCTGATCAATAATTACTCCTAAATATTTAGTGTATTGTACCTCTTTTAATGCATTTTCAAATCCATTTATGTTTACGTTAATTATGGAGGATCTGTTAAATATTTATGAAATTCACCAACTATACTGACTCTGAACTCTACAAAGAACTCCTAACAAAAATGAAAGAACATGTATTTGTGACATATTTTGCTATAGGAAAGTGCAGGGAGATTATGACACCTGGGATATTGCTAAAGAGAGGGTTGAACTGGGTATTTATGAGGTAAAAAACTGGTTTGATTATCATCAATTGACAAACCCGGAGTCTAATCCCAAAATTCTATCAACTACGAATGTCTATTAATAAAAATTCTATCAACTACGAATGTCTATTAATAAAAATACTAATGATGATATATAAAGCTCTTGTTGAATCTACCTTGAGAGAGAGAGAGAGAGAGAATATACTTTATTGTCCAAGAAAAAAACATTCTTCTTAAAATATAGTTTGAAGTATGGTATTGTGGTTTGGGGTGGTGTGTATGATAATCTAATAAGAAACTTAAACGTAATACAAAACTACATACTAAGGATTATATTCCAAAAAGATAGGTAATATCTTACTAATAATTTTTATACTTCAGATATATTCAACGCCAGAAAGTTACACTTCCATAGTATCTATTTCTTTATATATATATATATATATATATATATATATATATATAATATGAGAAATCTCATATCCCATAACTATGAAACAAGACATGTTAGCAATGAAAATTTAGCAGTGCCTTTCTATCATAAAGATGCAAACCAACGGTTTGTAAATTGTTTAGCACCACAAATTTACAAAAGATTACCTTTAGAAATCAGGCTTATAAGGCAGTACAAACTATTCTTGAAACGGTCTAAGCGCCATATTTTCTATAACTACTCGACATATGTGAAGCTACTTTGAAGGTAGTCTCTATGGTCCTCATGTTATTGTATATACTCATCAATTTATATAAATGCTAATGGTAAGATACTAAAATGCTTAATCACCTATGGTCTAGGTGCAAATACTCATTTTCTGCTAACTAATAGTACAGTAAGATAACTTATATTGTATCTATATATTGTACACGTTTAAATATATTAGTAGTGGTTGAATCCGAAATTTTGGAATTTATTTCGTTGGGATCATATTTTGAATGTCAGGTTTTTGGCTACATTATTTCTACTTGCATTTGCAAAAATTATTTTAGCAAATGGACAGTTTTAACGTACAAAAACTTACACAATATTTTTTATACATATCAATTCTTAAAAATGATGAAAACAAGGCCGAGTTTGAGATTTAGGAGTAGAGTTCCAATCTCAAAATTGTGAGCTCCTCCTAAACTCCATGACAAAAATATCCAGAGCGAATCCTGATTGTTCCCACAATTAATCATTTCACAATGTTTATGAAACGGAATTACTTTACGTTGTTTTTTTTTTTCAGGCCGTCAACCAATCTGCCATGGACAATTGCTTGTTCAGACCCATCAGGGGTGCTGGAGCCTCTAGTGTGTCTCCCATGGAGGTCAGTTATGACCATAACTGGGGAGGAAGGCGAAATATGGATCGTAGGCCGTTGACGCCTCAAGAGCATTTGATGAATGCTGCGTGCGGTTTTCAGTCGCGTACTCATAAAACTAGCGGTAGCTCAGACTATAATAGTGATGAACAAAGGGTAAGAATTTCCTTCATCGAGCATATTTTTTCTTTAATTTATTCGGTACGTAGAAAATTGCTAGGTAACATTGGCTGTTTTTTAAACAGTTCCCAGTTAATATTGGGATTGCTATCTTTCGAGGTAAAAGTTCAGGAATTTGGCATTGAGGTAGAGCATATTGGTGTAATACCACCTAGAGTATTATTTTATTGAATGTATTGAAAACTGTCGGTAATTCTACAAATCATCAAGTTTAGCTATGTGGTTTCCTTCATCGGGGGATATATAAAGTAAATGGTATTTTTTTGTCGTGCTGCTCGATAATACTACCAGTTCATCAAAGCTGTTGGTTGTCTGTAATGTTTCCACCAAAGAAAACGTAAAAAAGGGGCCACCAACACAAGAACGTGTTCAAGTTGTATGATTTTCTGGTGAAGGTTAGAATTTGGGTTATTATACTCAATCATATTGAATATGGCCTATTATAGATTTACTTTCAAAAAAAATGTAAACTATTCAATAAAAACAATTTCTTTTAAAGTTAACTGTCTTTACAGATATTCAAGATATATCAACCAATGTATCAAAATAATTATACTTTTCCATTTTGCTACTGTTCAACTATATCTTAGTGAATCAAAATCAAATAAGTTAAATTAAAATTAAAACATTGCAAAACTATGTGCATGATCCTGAGAGAGGGTGGGCTCTCTCAACAAGTTCAAAATAATACCCAAAAACATTTGAAGGATGGAAGCAATTCCTTGTATTATTTTTTTTTTAACTCCTTTTTAAGTACACCAATGTGATATTATTCTACCTTTCCCAACTATTGTTTGTATTTTATAGTTTATATTGTTGTATTTTTATACTCAATATATTAGTTATTCTCCGACAAAACTTCTAATATAAACTCTTAAAAAAATCCCCAATGAATTTAATTTCACTCCTTATTTGACTTTTCCTTCATAAATTACAAATACAAAATATTATTACTTACAAGCTTTTATTTAGTTTCACCTGTCCCGATGTTTGTCATCAAATCTTGCAAGTTAAATTTGACCCACTTCTAGTTGTTCGATTAACGTGAAATTTGGCAGGTGTTCATAGTTCCCGTGACAATGCATTATGCATTTGTTGGAGAAGAAAAAACAAAATGGCGGCTCCAAGATGGCGGACGAGATTTGGGTTTATGGTCCGATTCGATTCAAAATTGGTATGTGTGGGTTTTCAGGGTCAAAGATTATGAATTTTCTGACAAAATTCATGAAATCAGAATGGCTGCTTCAAGATGGCGGACGAGATTTGGGTTTATGGTCCGATTCGATTCAAAATTGGTATGTGGTGGGTTTTCAGGGTCAAAGATTATGAATTTTCTGACAAAATTCATGAAATCAGAAATGGCGGCTCCAAGATGGCGAACGAGTTTTGTAATTATGGTTCGATTCGATTCAAAATTGGTATGTGGGTGTTAGGGGTTTTTGGGGTCGGAGATTATGAATTTAGTCGAAAATTATTGATTTTTTGTCAAAATTCATAAATTGAAGATGGCAGCTCCAGGATGACGGACAAGTTAATCTTTAGATGGTCTCCTCGTTGAAGAACTAGATAGCTCAGAACTTACAGGAAGAAAGGCCTCATAAAATCGACTTTAACAAAAATGCATAGATTAAGGCGTACTTACTAAAAAGCACAAAATAAAATAATGTATGCTGTATGGGGTCGGCTTTAGAATAGCCCCATGGTAAATCCTGCCTGTCGTAAGAGGCGACTAAAAGGATAACCGTAGGTGGAAGATGGTCTCATCGCCCGGTGAAATACCACCATATCGACTTTGTGTGCTGTGAAATGGATCATTCCATGTTTCAGTGTTCGGTCGATACTTTCCGGTCTCCCTCTTTCCTTTTACCCAATTCCTCCTTTATTTTCAGGTGCTTCCTAATAGTAATAATGATGAAGTCTCCTAGAGAAAACACTCCGGAAGCAAAATACCTCTCCATTCGGATTTCCGGGCGAGAGGTACTTGAGGGGACTCAACATTAAAGATTAATTTTTGCAACATCCGCGGACTCAACAAGAACATCAATGACGTCCACCATCACCTACAGACGAAAAAACCGGATATTCTGGCTCTAACAGAAACACAAGTAAACTCGTCCACCAACAAGGTCCATATGCTTTGTCCTGGTTACGAACTCCATTCTCGATTCAGTCGATTCAGGTTCAAAGGTGGAGTCTGCCTTTACGGCCTTTAAGGCTAACCTTTCATGCCAGCGTGAAGAGAGTTTGGAACCGAAAGACTTTGATGTGATGTGGTTCAAGCTATCTGATACCAAACTGACTAAGTTCCTCTGCTGCCTTTACCTATCACCTAATGAACCTTCATATAACGACCTCTTTGAGTTTTTATCACTCAAACTGGACTACATTCAGGAGAACCATCCAACAGCTGAAACCATAATCATGGGAGACTTTAATGTACATAACGCTGCCTGGCTCAAATTCTCTAACAAAACAGATGATGCGGGTCGTCAAGCCGAGGCCTTCGCCATCACTCATGGTCTAGAACAACTGGTCGAGCTACCAACCCGCATCCCTGATGTCAACAACCAGTCTGCCAATACACTAGATCTTTTCCTCACCACCAATCCTGAGCCGTATAGAATAGAAGTTTGTGCCCCACTTGGAAACTCTGATCACACCCTCATCTCCACAATATGCTCTTTCCATTTACCATTGAGCTGCACAATACCACCCCGTCTCATGTGGCATTACAATTCGGCCGACTGGGAAGGTCTTCGTATGTTTTTCTCAGCGTTTCCATGGAAGAGAGTTTGTTTCTCTTCAGTAGATCCAACACGATGTGCTGAGACAATTTCTGAAATCATCATGTTGGGGATGCAAACTTACATATCGAATACCGAAAGAAGAACATCATCCGATAAGACCTGGTTTGACAGAAACTGCTCTAGAGCTGTGGCTTCCAAACAGGCAGCATACCATCGATGGCTAAAAAATCCGGGCCCTGAGACCAGAGCAGCATATGTCGAGGCTAGAGGCATATGCAAAGAGACAATAGAATGCTCAAAAGATGCCCACAATGCCAAAATAAGATCAAAACTTGCTGAATGTCCTAACGGATCCCGTTCATTTTGGTCTTTCGCCAAAGCTGTGGGAAGAAACTTCACTTCCAGCTCATTTCCTCCTCTAACCAAAGAAGATGGAACACTAGCAACGACTGCCCAGGAAAAAGCCAATATCTTTGCGCACCTATTTGCTGGAAATTCCACTCTGGATTCATCGGGAAAACAACCCCCGAACATTACACCTATTGACAGTCACATGCCCGAGATTACCTTTCGCCAACGTACTATCAGAAAGGTTTTGCTGGGTCTCAACACCAACATAGCCTGTGGATCTGACGGAATCCCGCCGATTGTTCTCAAGAAATGTGCCCCCGAACTAACACCTGTTCTTTGCAAGTTGTTCAACCACTCTTACAATTTGGGGGTATTTCCGTCCAATTGGAAAATTGCAGGAGTACAGCCAGTCCCTAAAAAAGGCAAAAAGGCCCTACCTAGCAACTACAGACCTATCGCACTGCTATCTATTATTTCAAAGGTCATGGAAAAAGCCATCAATATCGAGCTCATGAAATATCTGGAAGACTCAGGAATTGTCAACGATAGGCAATATGGCTTCCGCCATCAGAGATCAACTGGTGACCTGCTCGCTTACGTCTCACATATATGGCAGCTATCTATTGAAAAGTATGGAGAAACTTTAGCTGTGGCATTAGATATCTCCAAGGCGTCGATCGAGTTTGGCACCAGGGACTCCTCGCCAAGCTTCCGTCTTAAGGCTTGCCCCCTCAGCTGTGTTCTCTGCTTGCTAGTTTTCTCTCAAACAGGTCTCTCCATGTAGTGGTCGATGGAGTTTCATCTGACACTCTACTCATAAATGCTGGTGTTCCGCAAGGATCTATTCTCGCACCAACACTATTTCTACTTCACATCAACGACCTGTTGAAAGCAACTTCATGTCCAGTACACAGCTTTGCCGATAATAGTACCCTCCATACCGCTTTCTCTTCCAGGGCCCCTATATCAGCCCGTGAAACCAGAAATGAACGAGGAAGGAATGTTAATAATATAAATATGGACTTAGCAACAATTCTCGAGTGGGGATCTAATAACTTGGTAGAATTCAATGCAAACAAAACACAAGCATGTCTTTTCTCTAGAAAAGCCGATCTCACTCTGCCTAACATAACTTTGTCAGGAGTAACCATACCACTGAAGTCATCCATATCGATGCTTGGTATTACTATCAGCAATAACCTTTCCTGGGAAAATCACGTGAGGTCCATTGCCAAAAGTGCATCCCAAAAACTTGGTTTTTGTTTCGTGCCAAGAGCTATTTCACCCCACTCATGGAATACTGTTCCCATATTTGGAGCGGCACATAAACATATCCTGAGGCTATTGGATTCTGTCCAAAAGGGCAATTCGTCTCGTCGGTGATGCCTCGCTACAAACTCGCTCACTTGTCTGGAACACCGTAGAAAAGTTGGCGATTTGTCTCTATTTTATAGATATTTCCATGGGCATGCTCTTCTGAAATATCAACAATCGTTCCTGCTTTGGCAGTCTCTTCGAGACTAACCCGTCAAGTTCAGTCATCACACCCTTCATTGGTCACTTTGGAGACCTGCAGAACATCACTTTCCAAAGACTCGTTCATCCAACGAACAGAGAGGCTTTGGAACTCATTGCCTAGGAGGTGTTCCCCGAGGCATACAACCTCCAGAAATTTAAGAAGAACACCAACTCCTACCTTCTTTCCCTTGGTTCCCACGATGTTCTCTGAACATTACAGGATATCCCTTTTCGTGGGAACCAGAACATAAAAAAAAAAAAAAAATTAATAAAAAAAACCTTTTTAAAAACAAGCTTTTATCCAAATACCCTAAAAAGTACAAAATAATTTTTGGATGTGTGACGTAGGTTATTCCGTGAGTTTTAGATTCAAAAGCTTGTCGCATCTGTATTCGAAATGAAAACTTTGCGCGACAAGCTCTTGAATCTAAAACTCACGGAATAACCTACGTCACACATCCAAAGCGATTATTTTGTACTTTATGGGGTATTTGAATAAAAGCTTGTTTTTTTATTAATTATTTTATTTTACAAATACAAATGAATGTAGAAGATTGAAAATTGCAACACAGTAGTGGATAATTCAAAACAAAATATACTTCATTATCGGAAGATCGACATCTGGTGGTCAAAGTTAAGAATTAATAGATAAAATACAATCACACAATCACAAGTTGATGAAAATATGATCACAATAATACATATCAATCTTAAGGCTTGCCCATTTTTTCATTGAGGAATTCTGTCTCAATTAGGAGTTGATTTAGTGATTTCCTGAATGAAGTGAGTGCGGTCATGCTCAATACGCCCAATATCTAAGAGACCATCAGTTTTCACAATTTAGGTTCTTTAACTCAGGTAGGTTGGTTGGTTGATTGAAAACTGACGAGCCGGAGACAGGGTTGGCACTTAGCTTCCCTTGACACTGCGACCAGCTGGGGTCTATTGTATCACTCTGTCGTCAGTGGTTCCTCATTCAAACAGGTTTGTGCCTTTAATTAGGTTTAGTAGCCTCTTAATAAGGTTCTTCGGATTCATGCCTGTTTCCGGGTTGATCTCTCCAAAGGTTCTGTGTCGCCTTCTACTTGGGGCGTCACAGTCGAAGATAATGTGAGAGGCTGTTTCCTCCTCTTCATCACATAGCCTACACTCCACGGTTTCCCTGCGTATTCCCATGGTGTTAAGGTGTTTTCTTAGGCCGCAGTGTCCAATCAGCAGACCTACTATTATACGTGCCTTCATTCTCTTCAGGTTCAGAAGGTCAGCCGTCAGGGTCCGGTTTTTTGATGGGCATTCAAAATGTTGTGCAGGCTTACAAATTCCATCAACATAATATTAACAAGTTTATCTATTATTTTTCTGAGCATTGGAATAAGTGAGATAAAATTTGATGGGTCAAATGTGTCACCACCCTAGTAAAAAGGGGTTAGGAATTGAAATAGCACTAGCTCGATTGCACAATTGAGTTTTGATATTAAAAATTGCTGGATGATTTCTGATATGCATAAATGTATTTTTTATAATATTCATTATTTTAGATGGGATATACCAGTGAAGAAGCGAAACATGCCCAATCAAATCAACCTGTAGACTTGATCATATCTAATCTAGACCCGACCATTGAAGTAAAGGAACTCCGAAGACTGCTCACAAATATGCTCAAAGAATATGCTATGGTAAAAAAATGCATTCATTGTAAAAGGAAGATTTTTGGAATAATTGTACAACCGAAATCAGTAGTAGTTGAATAAAACGTTTGTTTCAGATTTTAAGTTTGAATGTAACAATGCAAGCTGATGGAACGCCAGTGGCAAATATCAGAGTGAATAGTCAGAAAGAAGCCCAATTCACCATATCACAATTACACAGACAAAAGTTAGGACACAAACGTATTGTCATATCTTATGCCCAAACTACTTCTGCCGATCCTGAACAATTGAAAGCTATGGTGATAGGAGTTTTACAGGCAAGTTTGACGGTTGGATGAATATCTCATATTGAATATTCACACAGAATAATTATTTCTGATTTATGATTTCAGGAAGTACCTGATAAGTGTATGCCTCTCTTCAAATTTTTGGATCTGCTCGAATCTCGATATAACTGTACTGTATCGGTATCAGAAGTGAATAAGTTGAAAGATGTCTGTAAGATAACAGATGATTCGGGATCACGAATAATTTCCTTGACGCATGAAATCCAAACATCACCGCCGCCGAATTTGAGTAGGGTAAATACAACTTTCAGTTACATTTATATTTGAGTTCTACCTGCTTCAATGAAAAGAAAGACTAATTCAAAAAGTATAAGAAATAACAAAAAATGACTCGTAAAACCATCAAAGCATTCATTTTATTTGCAATTTTAAGAGGGGAAACCAGAAATAAATCAAGTTCAAATTATGTTATATAAATTTGATATAATTTTCATTATGCCCAATTCTCAGGTATATTTCCAATATACGTTTCTGTTTATTGCAATATCGTTTATTAGTTCAGTAAGTCAACATCATCCGCCTGCCATCTATATTTTTCCAAATTAACATTTGTTTATTATGTAGCTGCCCAACAAATGTTCCAATCTAGGCTTTGCGTTCTTTCCCCAATAACAATTTGCTTTTTTTCAGACCTTCTTACCCTATTGTACAGTTCATTGTCCCAATGGCATTAAAAGTAGAGGATGGTGCGAATTCAGTGTCGTTCAAGCTCCCAGTATCAAGATGTCTTTGAAATTGTTCGCAAGCAAATTAACAGCATTACTCAAGATTCATCTAGGTTGCATGCATTTGTTAAGGTAATTATCTAACCCTATATTTATTTATCGGTATAAACTTGTAACAATGAATGAGACAAATTACATGTCAAAATATACTTGACACTGAAATATATAGAAAAAAATTGTTCCAAAGAGTGAATATATTTTTCAGCTTGATAACATTCGACATATTAATTGTGCCACATGTACTTGCAAGGCAGGTTTATGTTGACTTCCTACCGTAGATCAATTAGATTATGTGGAAAATACTCAATAACTTGTACTGATGAATAACTTCAAAGAAAACACTTTATTTTCAAATACAGAAGTTTTTATATCAACTTCAAATTCAACTTGACAATCAACAACTTTTTTTTTAAACTAAAACATGGCAAACTATATTATCCAAATTTAAATTCTAACAAAATTTGAAAATATCCTGTATTTAAAATTATGAGACTTCATCGCTCTCCGAGATTTCTGATTCCCATTAGATGTCGAAATTTTTCGAATTTCTCTTTTGCTAAGGCTTTGGTAAATATGTCGCTTCTCTGGAAGGAAAATTTTCTGGGTGGATTTTTCCAATATATTTTTTCTCATACAAAGTGATATCGTATATCGATATGTTTTGTATGCCTGTGAAATTCTGGGTTTCGTATCAGACGAACAGCACTTTGGTTATCGATGTATAATAAGTAGGAGAACTGGTTTCTTCACCAATATCACAAAATAACTGTCGTATCCAGATTGCTTCTTTAGTGGTTTCAGACGCAGCAACATACTCTGCTTCAGTTGTAGATAAACTAACACTGTGTTGCCTTCTGCTTGCCCAGCTCACAGCTCCGTTGCAAATTTTGAAGAGATATCCACTCGTAGATCTTCTTGTATCAATATCATTTTCATAATCAGAATCTGAATAACGAATAAGCGATTGATTTTCAGTTATATTTTTGTATCCAATGCCATAGTCTGAGGTTGTCGACAAATATCTCAGAATTCTCTTCACTGCCTTCCAATGCGCTTGTGTATGTTGTGATAAATATCTACTAACAACTCCTACTGCATACATTATATCAGGACGTGTAGCAATGGCTGCAAACATTAGAGAACCAACAGCTTCTTTATATGGAACCTCCCCTTCTTACAAAATATTATCCTTGCATGCTGTCAAATTCGTATTTGGATCTGCAGGAATCATCAATGGATTTGCTTCAATTCCAAATTTTTCGACCATTTTCTTAATATAACTGGACTGATGAATGAAAATGCTCCCTTCTCTACTGCGGAAAATTTCAAGACCAATAAAATATCCAACTTCAGTGTCTGTTTCGACATAATTCAGTTCGAAATTATCAAACCTATGGGGAAGCTTCTTATTCCTTTCTGGACGCTGAGCTATAGGCTCTAGCTCAATTTCTTCTCGTTTATCAATTAGTGTTTTTGACTTCCATTTGAGATTCTGGACAAATTGTGACATCGACCGAGTCGTTATCTATGGAAATTTGAACAGATGTCTGAACCCTTTGACATTTTCGTTGAAAATGACGTTTTGTGACACTGTTATATTTCTAGATTCCAAATCAATCGGCCTGTAGTTTGTAGAGTTTCCTTCATAACCAACAAATATTAATTTTTGACTGTTTGGATCCAATTTTGTGCGTTTTCCATCAGGAATGTGAGCAAAAGCTTCTACATCCAAAAACTTTTTTGTGGGATAAATCACTTTTCTTTCCTGTCCAAAGTTCATGAGGATGTCCAAATTTATTTTTCGATAAAATGCAGAAAGTTTTGACATCTGATTTATGTTTGATGAAATATACTACTCTATATCCGGAAAAATCTTCTTTGAAACTAAATACCTTGCTCCTTGTAAGGATGGAGTTTCCATAGGACCACATAAATCACTATAAATTAGTTCACCTGGTTTCATGTTTCTGTAAGTACGACCTTGAAAAGGAAATCTCTGGTGCTTTCCGTATACACAACCTTCACAGAAAACCTTGTCAGTGTCAGTGAATTTCACCCCTGATACCAGTTCTTTAGAAACTATGTCCCTGAGCGATTTTATACTTATATGTCCCAAACGTTCTTGCCATATTCTGAGACTATCCACTTCAGCAATATTGACTTCATTTATCACTGAGTGGAACAACATTCGGTAGATGTTGTTGGATTCCCGAACAGCACATGCAACTAGTTCTCTTTCAATGAACACATTAGCTCCATTTCCTTCCTTTATTATTTTCATTCCTTTTGAGGTTACGACCCCTTCAGAAAACAAATTCTTTCTTAGATCCGGAATGAACAGAACATCATTTATCGTTGATTCGTGCCAGCTTCCATTTATGTATTTTAGTATCTTTACCATGCCTTTTCCTTTTACGAATAATCTTCGATTATTGCCAAATATGACTGCATTAGGATTGTCTACTTCTTCAAATGAGTGGAAACATTCTCGACGATATGTCATATGAGCAGAAGCTCCACTATCCATGATCCAGAAATCTGCCGATAAAATCTGATTTCTTAAATACCCAAATTTTCCGATTTCCTGACAACTTTCCTAATTTTTTCCGTATCAACCATCCTTGTGCTATTACAAACATTAAAAAAAATTGGCAAAATCGGTCCAGCCGTTCTCACGTTTTGCGTTTACAAAGAATAGAGATTTATTTTTATTATATAGATTATATATATATATATATATATATATATATATATACATACAAAACTAGGGATATTGGGGTAAGCAGCAATGAAAAAGTAAACTCTTAAAGGTTTATCCGAGTTTTCGGAAATGTTTATTTCCATCATCAGGGAAACTACAATAGATGAAAAAACCAATAGTAATACATATTCAAGTGCGAAAAATTATGCTACTCACAACTTTGTTGAGGTTGGTTTTAATGATGTTAAACATATTCATCTAACATAGTGATACAAAAGAAAAAAACGTAGATCAAGGAATAAAACAAAGTTCAAAGTTAATAAAAACACATTAAAATTGTTTAAAATTATATATGGTGTGACAAGAGAAACTGACAGGTTAGGAATAATTCCCGCAATTATATTTAAGCCAACGTCGCCTGACGGGTGTCACTTGGAAATTATTACAGTGGTGCCAACTGTTAGATTAGTACCAACTGATGTTACCAGATGGCGGTAATGTTGAAAAGAACTATTATTTGATATTGCATTGTTGGCAATTTGGATTGATATCTAAAGACAATAAATAAGAGTAGATCTCACTCAAATGGTTAATATTTTTATTCATGCATTTGTTTTCTTGGGAAATGAAGGCCATTTCTAAGAATGTTCTTTTTGATATATGTGACTCTTGTCACTAGCACTTTTACTGAATCGTAATTCATGTGTTCATATGTTCTGCCGGAGCACATCTTTCAGGATGCAATCTGCAATCACTTTTATGAGAAATTATTCTGTTCGATAATGATCTTTGCGTTTGACCAATATATTATTTATTACAACCATGACGAGGAATACTATACATTAATTACATTTGACATTGAAAGTAATGGAGTTCTATCTTTAACTTTAGAATAAATTGAACTGTTGAAAAGGGAAACATTCTCAATTGAATATTGAATAGAAATATTTTTCTCTGAATTGAAAAATCCACGATAAAAATGAAGTTATTTTTTTGAATGTCTAACAGAAAACAACTACTTCCCCAGCTAAAGCCACGCTGGACATTGAACTACATCTGATGGATATTCTAAAAGAACCCTAACTCAAAAGAAAAAATCTGAAATTGAAAATTTTCATTCATATGGTCATTTAATTTTCAATTCCAGTCTTAATTAAGAACTCATATAGATGAATGAAGCAAAGAAGAAGTTTTTGAAAAAGATAGTAATCATCAGAAATCATTCATAACATTGACGCAAGAGAGGCATCCCATTCACTAGGTCTGCTTTTTGTCAACGAAAATCTATTACAAGATCATCAGGAAGACCTGAAGTAATGGGAAACACATTTTCTAGAAGCAATCTCACTTTGCAAAGATGGAAAAAACATTTCTTTTGGAGAGACACTTTGAAATTGTGATTTTTGACATTAAAACCTGTTATGGGGTATGATAGATTGATTTGTTTGAAAATATGAACAGGATGTTCATAAAATCAGATGTGGAATCATCTGAGACTGAAAGATAAACTTTAGTCACTATCTTCCATTTTATTTTATGAACAGCCTGTTCATATTTTCAAACAAATCAAATTGAACTGATTGGTAGAACTGTTTTATACGATATTTTAATGTTTTCCGGGGTGAAATAATCTGGAGAGTTTAGGAGGGATCTCTCCTATATAAGGTAATAAAGTGAAAAAAGGTTGAGTAGGGGTAGTGTTAGTTTCATTGTTGTTTGAGACAATGTTCGAGTTATTACTGTTTGAGGCTAGTACTTCTAAGGAGATGATGTATTATATAGAATGTTATTAAAACGTTTTTGGAATTTTCTAAGAAAAGGTTAAAAGAATGTTTAAATTATGTTTATGGAATTTAGGATCTGAGATTTTCAGTACTCTTAATTTCATTTATTTTACCAAGTTCACTTTCATAGACTGTTTGTGATATGAGTGGTAATTCAGGTATCTGCCTGAACTGCATGGTTTCCTATACCAATCTACCAGTAGCTTGTTTTCTGTTGTCCATATAAGCTTGGTATCAAGAAATGGTACGGATTTATCGCTGTTCTCAATTTCAATTGTGAACTGGATATGAGGATCGCAGCTATTGAGAATCTCATCTATATATAATATAGTAAGTATAATGGAATACAACAAATTATAGATGGCGGCGACAGTTATAGTTTGTAAAGTAAAACAACCTGGAACCATGGAATTTAAAAGTAGAAAGTTTGATAGGTATCCAATGATTGTTGGTGTAGACCAATCCATTGCACCAAAAGTCAAGTTTTTAGCTCATTCCGAGTAACAACACAAAATAGCAGAAAGCCACCATCCTCCTGCAGGTGTTTCGGGGTTTTCCAATAAGCAAAATTAAAAGATATATTACCGTATTTTAAGCATTCACTTTGCAAATAAAGTATGGTTAACAAAACATGTAGATTTGTTCGGCATTTCCCAATTTTGATACTACTTTGTTTAGAAGCCGAGATAATGTTAAATTTTGATGCATGCTCCAATTTGAAGTTTTCATTTCAGAAACTCGCCACGTGAAAATGGAGCTCGGGTCGCTCTTCCCACCACCTGAATTAGTGTTTTTTAACCTGCTTTTCAATGAGCCTAATTATGAGCCTTTATCATAAAAACTACTAAAGTTATTCCATTTGTTTGTAAACACCCCCCTTTTAAACGGACTTTTTAACAACAACCTTACCTTGAAGTTAAACTTTTCAAGAATCCATCCCACTTTGTTAAAAATCTCTAGATCCATTAACTTGCCTATTTCGGATAAACATGGAATTATTCATAAACTATTGAACCGATCTAGCTGAAATTTGGCACACTTATAAAGACCCATAATAACCAAGGTGTTATACGTCACTTATAACCATTCTTGCAAAAGTTATAAACATTTATAAATAGTGTAAAAAGAGAGTTTTTCGCTTTTATCTCGATAATTTATCTATCGATTTTAACGCATTAAAAATTAAATTAATGGTCTTTTTATACCTGCAATACCAATACAACTTTTCTCTAAAATGTAATCGGAAAATTCTACTGCCCGAAAACTGAATTTTCCGACTTTGATTGTTGTATTTGAAAAGGGTCGAAGGAAGGTCTAAATGTCGGAGAGCAAGTTAATGTTCATAAATTCGACTGGTCACTTGCCTGTTAGTTTGTTTTATGTATGTTCTAGAATATTCTGGGCATGATATCTGTAGAAGATCTGAAGAAATCAGAAATTTGGTGTTATTGGCTCTGATATTGTTTTTCATTCAGATGGTCACATTACAGGCTGAATAATTCGAACAAAAAAAAATGTTTCACCAACAAAAGCCTATGTATATACTTTTCTTTTTGTTTTTATGGATCAATTAGTTTTTTTTTATTTTCGAAGAAGAAAGTTGAGATTTTGCATGAAAATAAACCTTATTGGTCCGCATTTTTCTCAATAGTTAGAACTTGACAAATACTTATCTGAAAATTTCGGAAAATTATAACCAATTTTTGTATATCATTTGACTTTCAAAACTTTTCCACTAATATCGCTACTATAATGTTATACTGAACAAATAAATTTCTGCCCAGATTGTTGGAGATAAGGACCTTTTCTGTGAAGTGTTTCCTTATTTATCCGTAATAGAGTGTTTGTCCATTCACAAAATAATTGATATTGCAAAAAAATTAAAGTCTGAATTGCTTTTTCAGCTTTCAGGCTTGTTATGAACAAGAATTTCATGAACCACTGCCTGTAGATGATACCGGTGTACCGCTAGAACACTTGATCTCTTCTGTACCGCATATGGAAATTAAGACTGTTGGACCAAACAAAAATATTAAAGTTATAAAATATGAAGAAAATCAAAATAACCAAAATGATGAAGGTAACTTGAAATTATGAAGTTGGGGATTCTTCTGATTTTTTTTTTGTATTTTCTAGATCTGGTACTTAAGTCCATGCCACCTTCATTGGCTCCAAATATCAATCTACTCTGCCGGGAACTGGTTGATCTTCTGAAGACAACCGATAGATGTCAGCTGCTACTCAGTAAATTTATCCCCGCCTACCATCATCATTTTGGCAGGCAGTGTCGGGTAGCTGATTATGGATATACCAAGCTTCTTGATTTGTTCGAGTCCATAACTCATGTTGCTCAGGTAAGTTGTTTGGTTTTATCTTTGTTTGAATGTCTTTTGATTTTCCGATTATGAAACAGCTTTTCAAAGTGTCTTAATTTAGGATTATGTATTTTTATATTTATAGGTGTTCATTTTTATATTAAAATCTTACAACTTAATTTTACCTGGATCCTAACTTTAATTACATTAGAAACGATTTCAATAAATAAGCTCTGAAAAACAAATAAAATATGATATGGATTCCCCTAGAGATATCATATCAGGCCATTCTTTTTGCTATTTGTTTAATGATAGGATATAATTCACACAGCTGTTATTTAATGTTTGCAACGAATCTCAAACTTTATAGGGTCATTAACAATTATTTTTTTGGAAATATTAATTAGATTTGAGTAGTCTTTCCTGTTGGTACAATATAAATATGCTTCATTTGAATATAAATAAATGTTATCAAATCACATCCTCAAGAATTGTGAATTCATTTGAATGTTCATACCAAATGAAAAATGTTGATTTGTCGGTTACTGATTGATATTGATAACACAATTTTGTTATGACCCGAGAATATACATATATAGACATAATGAATTTATTTGGAAAGAAATGGCCACCTCGAAGATGAAAAGTTATTTTAACGAATAATCTAGTCTGAGAAGGTTGAAAAAATGCATGGAAACTAATCGCTTCCATATGGAGCTTGAAATCACATCTTGAAGTCATAAAAATGCCAACCAAGATATAAGTTTGAAAAAAAAAATTGTATTCATGAAGTCATATCAGTGAATATATCATAAATCTCTGATTCTTTATAGCCATAAGAAACCAAACATGTTGTCGTCTTCCGCTAAGAATAAAAAAAAAGCGCATTTTAATGTATAAAAAAGGGCATTAATTACCTGGCAAACAAAAAAATTGAAAAAACACTAGCTGAGTAAAAAAAATATGATTTCCATGTGCCTTAACCCTACGACCGGCTGTTAAAAATATGAGCAAAGTAATTAATTATGTTTTTTAATCATCCCGAGAGTCTAACCGCTTATAAATTAACAACATAAAATTGTCATCACTATCTGCTGCTTGTAAGACGAACGTGGGAGAAGGGCTAAATCCAGAAAATTATTCAACCTCTCTCATTCAAGCATCCAAGTTCATTCACTTAACTCGACTCAAGTAAGTAACGTCTATGTACACAGCTCGGTATGTAATTAGATTAAAACTCAGCCTTAACTATAAAATATAAATAATTGAAATGTATCTAGAATCGGTGCGCGTATTTAATTACTAAATAAATAGTCAACAAATTGAAAAATTTATAATTATAATTTAGAACCCGATTGATAATAATATTGTGTGTGAAATCCAGAATCTGAAACAGGAAAAATGGTAAGCTGTATTTTTGTGGTTTGTGTTAATTTGGCCCATTAGATCTTCAACTATTATTCAAATGAATAGATTATTCGATTTTCTACGAAATCTCTATCCAAAGTAAAAATGTGTTCTTATGAAATTGAGTATGGCAATTCGTTAATTTTTGGCAATTCATTAATTTTTTTCAATACATAAATTAAATTAGCCTTGACTTTTGAACTACTCTATAGAATCTCCAGTTATTTGTATTATGAATAAAAACTATACTTCTAACACTGCGGAATACATTCCAAAGTTTTTTGATTTATTGTTGTAATGCGAAACTATACAAATTATTTCACAGTTTTTTTATTGAATCAAATTAATTTTATATCCAGTGTGTGTGAAGAATTACCAAATTTTATGAATCATTCATCCAGTTTCGTTGAATGATACGTGCTCATTAACCAATATTAATTTTTTCATTATTGTTTTATTTTCTCAATTAGTAGAGTTTTATATATTTTGTTCAGGGGTATGTATAAGCATTTGACTTATCTAAATTTAGAACTTTCTTACAATCGATTTGGAATGATACTTGTTCATTCACCATAGTTTCTTGATTTTTTTTTTAGATTGTTAAATTAATAAAATATTATATATAATACAATATAAAATATTTTGTATGGAAAAATTGTTGTTCATCTTAGTCATTTTGAAATTGTTAGATTCTTGAAATTTCAGTTCCTTAATACAGGGGCTTTAGAAAATTGATACAACTTACCGTCAGTTGTATGGAAGTACTGGAGTTGTATTGATTGGAATGTCAAACCATACCTGGTGTATTTGTTGTAACGAATTAATCTTTTTTTAATTAATATAGTTTGTTTGTTTTCATAAGTGCTTTAATTATTTGCATAGTATCCTTAACTATATTGGCGAGGTACACAATTTGCACGATCCCAGCTCTCTAAAAATCTATAACATCTATATATTGGGAGAACGATGCTTATCTGCCACTCGATAAAAATCGCCAGTGAGTTTTTGAAAAATTATTCACACCCAGTATAGCCCTTCATAAACTTGGTCACAACATCTCAACCAAGTAATATAGAGTATGCAGGGCCGGTTCATGATAATTTCAATATCACTCAAATTGCTTAGTTTTGTTGAATTATCTTCAGCTACGTTTTCCCTTTGAACTTCGAAATGTAATTTATTTGGATATTGGAGGAGATACTATGAATATTCTGACATTTTGAATTTATCATGTCTATAATATCGATAAGCTGATATTTGCATATGGTTACAAACTGTCTTAATTTAATGGAACTTATTGTACATTCCAGCAAAATGGGAATTTCAGAATTATTCATGCTTCCTTATCATAGTACGAACTTTGACCAAAACGAGTCAATAACAAAAAATATTTACGTTAAGCCCTGCATGGCATTTAACTGATGCCTCACTTCAATATACTCTTGGGACTGCGAGGTATCAGAGTAGTGACTCACGGCAACATTTAGTTTGAGACCTAGTGGGTGCTATGTGACTACAAGCTTCAATGTTATCGTTATGGCAAATAAAAATGCCCCGTCTCAAGAGTACATCGGTGTTTGTGGGTTTGGCAAAATATCAAAATACAAAAAAGTTACATCAATTTTGTGTTCTATTGCATTATTTTAGCAAATAATCATGAATTATCAGAAATACCAATCATTGATTGAATAATACAATCATCACGATAACTAAATATTTTTGTAGCATTGCGAGTTTCAGCAAAACAAAAAACACTACATTAGAGATAGGCAGTCCAAATGTTCGTTTTGTTTTTGGCCAGACAGGGTGGCATCCATTTAATGCTTTTCTTAAAAAATCAGCTGTTCAAATTTTTTTTGCAGAAATTTAATGGTATTGACATTTTTAATGACGAAAACAGGGCTTTTAAGAAAAAAGTACCAAGCAAAAATATTGAGGCAATAGATTCGTTTGATTTATATGCTTATTCTTTTAGGAAGCAAATCAGAAACATTTATTTGTTTAATGTTAGTGAGCTGTTTTTGTTGATTATATAGGTAAAATTTCCAGTAACATCTCAATATTCTTTGTAAAATAATATGTCTGTCTTACCTCCAAGTGCCATATATTTAATGTAATATAAAATAGAAAAAGAAAGGTATCAAAATTGCTTATGGTCTATTAGATGATAACTTGAAGTTCAACTTGTACATAAAGCAACTGAAAAATGTAAGGAACATAAATTTACTCCTGTTTGACCTTATATATTTTCACTTGTCAATATTGTTTTAACGAAAGGGCATTTAGATACATCTGTAATGTTCACAAAATATATTCTGCAAGAAAATATATACATAGTTTTTAATTTATTTGAAGATCATGGGTGATGGCACTCGTCGAACAATAACTCTGTCTCACACCGCACAAATGAGGCGATTCACGTCTGACCTCCTCAGGGTATTAAAAGTACAGCCGTCCAAACAAATAAGCATTATAGACTTCCCCCAGGCATACGAGAAGGTTTTGAACAAGACTTTCAATGCTGTTGAATATGGACTTTGCACCTTCGAAGATCTCTTACAAGAAGTACCTGAAAATACGATTGTTATTAGTAGGAATGATGATGGGATATTTATCGCTGTGCCGAAACGGGAACAGACTGCCGAAGAAATCAATAGAACAAAGCAATTTGCGGCAGAGGTTAGTTAAAAAACTTCCAGATCTAATCAAATATAACGAATGGTTTTGAGATGTTTCCTTATTCCACAGGTTGTCACGGACATTTTTATTGTCTAAATTTATTCCAAGATGAACTTCTATTGAGGCATCTTAAAATGTGTATTTCTAACTATACAAAAAGATATATGAAAATCCCGAGCTCAAGGTTGGATGATATATATGTGTATTATAACTTGTTGCACTATCCCTAACAGTTAATAGTCAATTAAGTTTTTTTTTTCTTTGAAAAAATTTCGAAAAGTTGATGATATGTGAAAAAAATAATGTATTTGCTTGAGAACAGAATAGGTTAGACTGCTGCTGAAATAATTCAAACGTCGCGCTACTCTCTCAGATCATATTTGAGATTACTCTGAAACTTGGCAGCAATATGCTGGGTCAGTGGCACATTCCTTGTTTTATTTCTTGATTCGAACCATAGTGGGAATTTTTTTGCAAATACTTTTTTAATTATTTGAATTTATCTTCACAGCTTGGATAATAACCAATAAGGTAGGTATGTCAGAAGTTTGATTTATTTATTGTTTACATATAAGAACCATATTAGTAATCATTTGTTTTATTACTTGTCATTCGTTAATAAGAACCGCGAATCAGTTGTACATCCCAGGTTCGTAGGTATTTTGTTTTCATACATGGTGAAGAATTAATGTTTCTGCAAGGGTACAATTTCAAAGACGAGATTAAAACTAAATGAATCAATAATTATCTCAACTATGGGTTTAAATATGTATCGCCAGTCACCTGCTACTTAAATGAATGCTAATCAAACCATGTTTAAAGAAAGGTGATCCTGAATCCCTTGACAATTATAGGCCCATTAGCCTGCTGAGCGCCTTCTCAAAACTCTTTGAGATAGCTGTTTCTAGGCAAGTGGTGGGGTTTTTCCGAAATCACAATCTTCTCAGTTTGAGCCAACAAGGATTTCAAAGGGGCAAGAGCATCGAAACATGCCCTATTTGAACTCACTCACTACATATACAACTCCCTCTACAGACATGGCCTGTGGAATTTTCTTGGACTTGTACAGGACATTCGACTGCATTGTCCCCACAATAGATGGATAGTCTTTATTCGTTCATGTGTTCAATACATAATACCCAATGGATGTGTAACATGTCAATAATATAAATAAGAATTATAGATGAAAGAAGAGAAACCTAAAAGAGGAAATATAAAAGCTTATCAACTAGAATTACACATTAAAAAGGTATTTTATACCTATGGTACATAACATTTTATAAAATTATCACATATATATTGAAAATACTAAAATTATATAAGACTATCTCCAAAATATTCCTCCAGTTTATAGTAAGCCTTTTGTATTAATGACTGCTTAAGATGGTGCTTCATTTTATTTATTGGCATTTTTTTAAGATTATCAAACAAGTGATTGAAAATTTGTATAACTGAGAATTCCACATTGCTTCGAATATAAGTATATTTTTTTAAATCTGTGATTAGATGTTGTTTGAATCTAGTATTGTACTCATGTTCTGGTGTTTTGAAGAATTCATTATTTTCCTTGACAAAAATTACTGTTTCATAAATATACAGTCCCACAAAAGTACATTTAATTTCGAAAATATAGTTCTGCAGCTATCGGTTTGTTTCATACTCAGTATATTCCTCAAACATCTTTTTTGGATTACCAAAATTATGTGGGCATCTGTAGAATTATCCCAAAATATAATTCCATATCTAACACGAGATTGGACGTATGCATGATTCGCAATTAATGCAGCTTCTATGTTTACTGACTGAGCCAATACCTTAAGTGCATAGCAATAGCTTGCCATATTTCGTGCTAGGTGGTCAATGTGTTTTTTCCAATCCAATCTAGAATCTATTGTAATTCCTAATAATTTTTCGGTAGGAGCAGCTGTAATCTCATCTCCATCATGGAGAAGGGAAAATGTGTCATTCTGTTGCGTATAAGAAAACTTCATGAGTTGAGTTTTGTTAATATTCATTTGCAGATTATTAATTTCAAACCAATTTTTTAGTTTATTTAGAGAATTCGATATGTTGTTTTTTATATCATGTCCAGATACGTCGCTGAATATTAAAGAAGTGTCATCCGCAAATTGAACAATTTTTTGGTCAACTATATGAGGCAAATTATTGATATATAAAATATACATTAGTGGCCCAAGTATAGAGCCTTGTGAAACACCCACTTTGATTTTTTTCTTATACTACTACTAATTAAACTTGAACACTACGGTATCCCGGTACTGCTCTAAACTGGTTCAAATGCTCTATGGAAGGAAGAAAACATGCAGATGAAAGAGGTAACTACATACAGTCGAGTTCTCTGGACATGTCCTTGGGAGTGCCGCAGGGCAGTGTCCTTGGTCCACTAAATTTTATAATATTCCTGAACGATTTTGCTTCACTTGCGGATTAAGACGAGACTATCATCAACTATGGCATTACTTCAAAATGCTTCCCATTTTCCAGAGCTTATATCTAACGCAAACTCCTTAATAACTGCAACTGAAAAATGGTTCTTGAACTCCAGGCTAGTCATAGGCATTACTTCACAGAATACTCCCATAACACCAGACATAATATAAACTTTAGTGTGCCATCCCACAGACTAGCTTTTGTTGAAAGAGGCTCTCTTTTGTCATGTATTAAATTTTTCAACCATTTACCTACTCCCTTGAAATCCCCACTTGACTTCAATGTAATAAAGAAACCACTAATCAAACTACTTTGTGAGCTTGAGCCTTATACAATTGAGGATTATTTGGCCCATCATTATGGCTAGATATACTTAGTTTACTCACTCAGTATATATGACTGGCTTGTACATTTTTGTAATGTCATAAGTGCAATAAATTATTATTATATAACAACTGAGAAAAACACTAATTGATCAGCTGATCACACAAGTGCCTCTCCAAGTCAGGTTAGCTAATGACTAACAGCGCCGTGCACTGTCTTTCCTCAGCAGGTAGTCGCAAAATTCGTTCAAAACAAGCTTTGGCCAGGACCGAACTTTAACTTTCTACAAAGATATATTGTATATTGAGATTGAGATTTTTGTCTTCATTTCAGGTTATAGATCTCCTTCGACATTCTCCTTACTATACAATGTTATTTAATAAATTTGTACCTGCCTACCACCATCATTTTGGCCATCAGTGTAAAGTATCGGATTATGGATTTACAAAACTAATTGAATTATTTGAATCTATTCCCGATATTGTTAAGGTAAAGATGCACCCAATGACGACATTATTGTTGATGTCAATTTTTCTTCAGATTGAGGAAATGCCAGACGGAGAAAGGACAGTAAGCCTAACCCTCCATCAATCACTGAAAATCTTGGGGTCCCAAATAGTACAAATCATAAAATCATCACCACCAAATTCAATATTTTTAAGCGATTTACCTAGAATATATTTGAGGGAATGTGGATATCCTCTCAAACATCAGATGTATGAATGTAACTCCCTTATGGAAGTAACTGCCAAACTTTCAGAGTTCGTTCAGGTGAGTGAAGTATTCCTTATCGCCAATATTTCTTTTACACTTTTTGTACGTAATATAACCTTAAATCATCTTCTTTTGGATATTATTTTATTGTTTAAATTAAGTGAGTGTACTGACAGATTCTATTTTAAATAATATTATACATGTTTCATCAATTTCTAAAGGTAGTGGTAGTCCGAGTCAGCTGTAATTGAAATACTCTGACCTTGACTTGAACTACATATAGGGGCTATAAGAAAATCACCCAGTCATTCCCCTTGTTGAGCTATGAGTTGGTAAATTTAATTTTGCACTTCACTCAGACTTTGCACAACCACTCAAACGTAGTTTGAAAGAACAACACAGAATATTAGCCTTAATAAATGAATAAATGCACTTCATTTTCCTTTTGACAGTTGCATAAAGCATATGAGAATAGTCAAACGATCATTTAACGTAAACTAATTATTGTCAGAAGGTTTTTTTTTTGGAGGTATCTATACATTTCTTTATAAAATAATTAACTCCTGTATAATAATATCCTTGATAAAAATCAGTTTGGTTTTCTCAAGGATACTGCTGATGCAAGATTTAACCTCATTAAAAATATCAAAAACAACTTGGATAAAAATATGGTACAGGTATCGAAAAACTGGATTTTATATACTCATTGATAAAGAATAAAGACGGGAAAGAAGTTGAAGAATAAATGGAGAAGTGCAAATTAATTCAACAAGTATTTTGTTAGCGTTAGATCAACACATATGTAATGAAAATGATATGAACTTTGAAAAGGAGTATTGTAACCAAAGTATACAGGGTGTCCCTGGACTTCCGCTTTTCCTATCGGGAATGTATAGATGGGGTCAAAATATCACCAGTACTTCATATAACATTTGTTCCTAAAAGCCTTCGTTACCAAGTTACGAGCCCTCAAAGTTACAAAATGAAAAATGTTTTTCTTTGATAACTTTCAAAGTGAATATTCAAAATCATCTAAATTTTGGTGATTGACTAAACAAATGAATTCCTTTGATGAGCTTTCATGCAGGAGTCAGTTGTTTTGTTACAAAGTCAGGAACGGACTACCCCCGATGGTCCACACCCCAAAACTTTGAAATGACTGGGATTTTGCAATATGTCTTAACAACACAAGGTTACCTGGACAATTTCCTGAATAAAAGTACTCGTGTGGAAAATCGATCGGAGCAACGATTTTTGATAAAAATGCATTTTTGTTCGACGACATTCAACCTGAGATGTCTACCATTATTCAAAAAGATTAATTTGTAATGAAAATAGAAATGATTGGTACAATGTTCATAACGAATTTTTATCATGCAAACACGTTTACCTTACAAAACTCATGGTGTAAATAATCAATCGCAAGCCTCATGAGCAAACAAAAATGCAAAAACCGCTACAAAAACTGCTCTATATGACCCCCGTCTCTCTCAATACATTTTCTTAGTGCAAACACCTCTCTGCACTTGAAATAGCATGCCAGGGTCGTTTCGTATGGCTTCATAATGTAATGTAATTCTATTCAACAAGGCATCTCTGGTGTGAATAGGTGTAGCGTAAACGAGGCTTTTTAGATGCCCCCACAGAAAGAAATCCAATGGATTTAAATCCGGAGACCGCGGTGGCCATGAATATGGCCCACCTCTACCAATCCATCTATTGGTCCCGCACAATCAAACTAAAATGAGGAGGAGCGCCATCATGCATAAACCACATATCTCTTCGGGTTTGCAATGGAACATGTTCCAAAAGTCCATTCAAATTGTTCTGAATGAACTCCAAATAATGTTCTCCATTCAATCGGTCATGTAGAACGAATGGTCCTATAAGATGGTTTCCTATGATACCAGCCCAAACATTCACGTTGAATTTCCGTTGGTGTTTGGTTTGCAATATCCCATGGGGATTTTCTTCGGCCCATATGTGGAGATTATGAGAGTTGATTACTCCATCTCTACTGAAACCTGCTTCATCAGTGAATAAAACTCGAGTAATAAAAGTCATATCCTCTCTTTGCTTATCCAGGAACCAATTGGCATATTCCAGTCGTGCTGGAAAATCTTCAGGTGTCATGGCATGTATGTACCTTCTGGATGTGATATGGGTTTGGATTTCTTTCTGTGGGGGCATATAAAAGGCCTCGTTTACGCTACACCTATTCACACCAGAGATGCCTTGTTGAATAGAACATTGTGAAGCCATACGAAACGACCCTGGCATGCTATTTCAAGTGCAGAGAGGGTGTTTGCGCCGACTAAGAAAATGTATTGAGAGAGACAGGGGTCATATCGAGCAGTTTTTATAGCGGATTTTGCATTTCTGTTTGCTCTTGAGGCTTGCGATTGATTATTTACACCATGAGTTTTGTAAGGTAAACGTGTTTGCATGATATATATTCGTTATGAACATTGTACCTATAATTTCTATTTTAATTACAAATTCATCTTTTTGAATAATGGTAGACATCTCTGGTTGGATGTCGTCGAACAAAAATGCATTTTTATCAAACACGAGTACTTTTATTCAGGAAATTGTCCAGGTAACCTTGTTTTGTTAAAACATATTGACAAATCCCAGTCATTTCAAAGTTTTGGGGTGTGGACCATCGGGGGTAGTCCGTTCCTGACTTTGTAGCAAAACAACTGACTCCTGCATGAAAGCTCATCGAAGGAATTCATTTGTTTAGTCAATCACCAAAATTTAGATGATTTTGAATATTCACTTTGAAAGTTATCAAAGAAAAACATTTTTCATTTTGTAACTTTGAGGGCCCGTATCTTGGTAACGAAGGCTTTTAGGAACAAAAGTTATATGAAGTACAGGTGATATTTTGACCCCATCTATACATTCCCGAGAAGAAAAGAGGAAGTCCAGGGACACCCTGTATATACCTTGATCATACAAATGAAAATTAAGAATTGCTTGCAGAAATGAATATTGACTCAATTGTTAAACTGTAAAAAATCTAATTTCTACCAAGCAATTTGTATTACCAATACTTGTTTTGCTAATTAATAGAGTATTTCACAATAGTGAATATCCTGATGTACTCGAATTCTCTATACCCATCCACCTATCTCGGTAATAGGTATTTAATGTGAAATTATTGAAATTATAATCAAAAGAACAATAACATATTACATTGGTAAAAATATAACGCCAACCCAAAAGCAATACAAAAAGTGTTTCAATTCACCTTATCAATCACATAACCACTGAACTCGAGTACCCCAAGGATCTGTACTAGAACTCTTAATTTACACAATACGTATCCTTAGCTTATGTCAGGCAAAACTACGTGGTCGCTACTATACATTTGCTGATACAGTCTTGGTATATAGTGGATGTAGATAGATGTGAGTTTTCCTTGTATGTCAATAATTTTTTGGTCATTCTCATGAATAAGGAACAAAAACTGATCCTTGGGGAACTGGGGAACATCACTACTTTTCTTGGGTAAACTTACAATTTGACATATGTTTGAGGTATAAGATCGGATCCATTCGAGGGATATCCCTCTGAATCCATAAGTGAACAATTTTTCCAGCAGGTAGGTATCCTGTGATCACAGAGTCAAAAGCCTTAGAGGTATCGCAGAACACTGCTGCAGCTTATTCACCATTTACACCTACATATAACTTTTCTAAGAAGTTAACACGTTGACTGCCAACTTCGTGATAACTCGTAGTAGGCAATCTTGACTAGGTTGCCAACTACGAGTTATCTCTAGTTTCTTTGCTTGCCATATGTGTGCATCAACGATTAAATTCTTAGTATATCAGTGTAAATATGAATAGATGGCTTCAGGGAGGAGAATGTTTCCCTTTTCAACATATATTGATAGATTCTATAGTATGTTCAAGGATATAATACCAATACTATGTGACTTTTTTATTTTTGATTTCTCCAAATGTTTCTTTGAGTTTGTCAATATTTGTAGGATCTAAGATAAACTCCGCAGATATGTTTGTATTAGTTAGATGGTCTAGAGACAGTTGGTTAACAATGACCTATTTGTTGTTTAACAATAACCAACATTAAGAACAAATCTAGCCTAAAATAATCCAATAAACAGGAGTATAGAAACATTCAACTCGAGCCCAAAAATATAAGGAATATAGATAATGAAGAATATCACCATTTTTTTATTTTTACCTTAGAATAAACTCTATTAAAAATTAAAGAATATGGTAAAAATGTTTTTTTGATACGTCTTATAGTTTTCGAGATATTTAATTGTTTAGCTAGGCGTGCGACGACGTCACTGTACAACGGTCGGTCAGTGCGTGCTCTGCTTCCGAGCTGTGTGTATGAAGTTTGCGTCGAAAATTGATAAAAATGTCGAATCCAGAAACTAGAAAATCGTGTATTGTGCCAAAGTTTTTAAATAAAACTACTAATGCACCCGAAAAGTTGTTTTTTATTGTTGCTTTCGAACCTAAAAGTCGAAAGAAATGGATGCAAATCATGATGTTCTGGGGTGATTCGGCATTTCACTGTACAAATATCTCTTTTAACTTTTACATATCCAATAGCGTCGTCGTCGAAGCTGTTTCTAGCCGATCTAAAATAAAATAAACATAAGTTGATCTAATATATAAAAAATAAAATACGGTAAATATAAAGTTACTCTACACATGTACTCTGAATATTGGGAAAAAACTTTTCTTACGTGTTTTTGCCTCCTGAACACGAATCCGGAAGAAGAATGCGGCGGTCTCAAACCGTTCCCAAGTTAGAAAACTTAAAAAAAAAATACCTCATTTTCAAGCACCGTTTTCTCGCACAAAATATTGTCGTTTTTATCGAAAAAATCCTCCTTCTTACACAGTTACAAATGAAGAAATGTCATACTTTGACAGATGGAATTTAGTAACTTTGCCTTATTTTTCATGTTGGTGATAAATGAATCCCCGCCAACTTTTCGAATTCAAATGTGAGCAATAGTTTTTCGAATTCAAATGTGTGCAATTGTTGTGGGCGGTGATTCATTTATTACCAACATGAAAAATAAGGCAAAGTTACTAAATTCCATCTGTCAATGTGTAACATTTCTTTATTTGAAACTTTAAGAAGGAGGATTTTCGATAAAACTACTATATTTGTGCAAAGTTTGCCAAAAATAAGTGATTTAGGTATTGTTTATGCTGTTAAGAAAAAAGTAGGCATTTTGAGTGATTTTTGTGCGAAAACGGTGCTTGAAAATGAGGTTAATTTTTTTTTTAATTTCTCAAACTCGGGAACGGTATGAGACTGCCGCATTTTTCTTCCGGGTTCGTGTTCAGGAGGCCAAAAAAAAGAAATAATTTTTTTTCCCTATATTCGGAGTGCATGTGTAGAGTAACTTTATATTTACCTAAAATGCACTTATCCACGATCACATTAAAGAGGAAATTAATATGAGAGATTTTTCATCTTAGCTTAATAATATTTAATAGGTGTAGTCGCGTGCATCCTAATAATAACCTACTTTTGAAAAAAATATTTCATGGGTTCAAATTTCAAAAAGCTTTGTACCTCTGGTACATAATGTTCAGGTTAGGTTTACCATGTTAATTTTTGTTACATTACATATTAAAAAAATACAAAATGTAAGTCATGAAACTATGTAGGCATTCTTCCTTCTCAGGAACTTAATGTCAAGTAAGATGTTCATAGTATCAATATGACGTATGACATACATTTATAAAATACTAGTAATGAGAAATATTTACTTATAGGGATCAAAAGATTTATGATAAAAAGTAAAATGTTATTAAGTAATACTTACGTTTGCATTTTTACTCCTCGCATCTCGGTGGCCAAGTTATTTGAAAAATAGTGGGCAATCATTAACCCGTCTATTTCAGGCAAGATATCAGATTGTCCTTTTTCAAAACCGTCATCCATATCTAATATTATACTTATAACACTATTGTAACACTGATTCAAATAAAAAAGTTAAAAACGTTATTGTGGCCGAACATCCGATAGCAAAGCAATGATTGAGTGTACGGTGAGAACGTTGTGTTGTGGAATGACGTCACGCGAGCATGGCGCGCTCGCCCGAAATATTTGAATAGAACGGAAACTAAAATTGTCGTAACTTCAACACTACTCGCTTGATTGAAATGAAACAAAAACATGTGTATTTCTAAACATTTAGGCTACACGGTCATGAAGTTTCAAGTCATTTAACAGACCCAGTGACATTCTTCATTATAGGCAATACAACAAGGAACTTGAAGCGCACATGGAAAAATAATTAGAACTTGTCTAAAAAAATTGAACTGAAGTTTTATACTTACCGCAACCTACTTAATTGAAACTATACTTTGATACTATTTGCTGTTTAGAAGTTATTTTATTTTTTGCCATATATTAGAAAAAAAAGAATATACTGAAATAAGTATTTCAAGTATTATGTAGATTTTGTATTAATGTGTTTTTTATATTCTAGTGTATATTTTTTATTATATATTTATATTTTTCATTGTTTATTTATATTATGTAATTCTATAAAGAAGTAACTATTATTTATATTGATAAAGTGAGGATAGGCGAGAATTTTGAACTATCTGACCTGACCACTGAATTCCCCATGCATTTCTTATGGGTCTAAAAATTACGCGAATCTCTCGCCTGTTTTAAGAAGCTTTGGCAAATTTCTTAAGATTTATTTCTGTTGAAATAAATCCAATGAACCTTTCTCAACAAGCTATAATCAAAATTTTACAATAAAATTGCATATTTTCAAAATAATTGATGAATATAAAATTGGTGGGCAAATTTGATGGAAGTTAGTATTTGCTTCATTTCGTTATTGATTGGAAGAAGCAAAGTTTGGCGGGAAATTCAATTTTATAAACATACATGAGATCTCATGTCTCGGACATACATAATGATGCAGTGTATAGCTCGTCTAGTATTGAAACGACCACTTTGGCCTTCCCCTACCTAACAACCAATTCTTCTCGAAGATGCCCGAACTATGGCTAGTAATAGAAATTCCATAGGCGTACCAAATTATTTGGTATAGGCGATACAAGTGTAACAAAATCTTAGGCATCACCCTGTAAGAGTATATCGCCGGGATCAAAAGCAGATTCTCGCACTGGGATCCGAAAGGTTCTCTTTCAAGGGTCATAAACAGTTGGATTTAAGGGACTTCAACAATAGCAGTTTTCGGAAACCTTGTCATCTGGAAGGCAGGGTTGCTGGGAAAAAATTCGAAAACAAAAAATTATCATTTTCATAGAATTGCTACATCTGTTTGTCAACAAAATCTTGAAGGATAAATAAAATTCCAAGCGGTCCAAATTGGCCCAACGGGAAACACAGAGAGACAGACCCATTGTAAAATAATTTGTATTGTTTTCGTCACGTACCGAAATATGGGAATTTTGCTTAGAGATCTAGGGTCACTAAGCGGGAAATTGTATCCAATTTTTATGCAACAGGAGAATTTGTATCCAATTTTTATGCAACAGGAGAATTTGTTTAGTTTCGTTGGCGAAATTAATTAGCACCCACATGAACAATTATTAATTAACGGCTTATTAGGCTGCAACGGGTTTGGGGCGGGGTTTTTGATCGTTTTTTCCTCCAAATGAAAACCCGAGAGAATAATTGTTAACACACGAAAAGTAGAACTTAGAATTCCATAGTTCAAAGTAGTACCGCTCAAATAATGGGGGGGGGGGGTGCACCTCTCGGATGACAAAGATCAAGTGATAGCCTCACCCACGACCACACTCGGGATTGGTCAACGGAGTCAGACCAAATTTGTTTATGATTTTGCAAAATACCACCCCATTGGTTCGGTAAATATTCCCAGTACGAATTAGTGGGAATAGGGGTTGAATTTTATTTATTTTATCACCAGTCAAAACTTGATTTTAGGGGGGGTTCTCAGGAAAATCGTAGTAGGGGAAATTTGACGTAATAAACTCTTGCAGAAAAATAGTCAGTTGATATTTCATCATGGTCCGGGTTAGACTGACTTATCAGAAATTGTATTCAAGTCAATAGTTCCTTTTTTCGGTCGAACTAGAGAAAAGTAAAGATTCATTTAATTCCGGTAAGGGCTTACGTGCGAATTACCGTTCAAATAGTCGTTTTTCAGATAATTTCCCAATTTCGTTCACCAGAAACCGTGGAATTCTTTGTGCTAAGTAGAATTGTTCAACTGTTGAAATAACTGAGCTTCGTGTGATTCAATTTCATAACCTATTGATTACAGAGTGCTATTCAATTAACTTAGTCTTGCTCACTAAGTTCACTCCGTTTGTTTTAATGTGTTAATTATTTCATCTAGTCTTCATTTCATTTATTTTATTCACGTATTTATTTCGTTCACAAAAATTAATCTCCTAAATAAAAGCCATCATTAGAATCAGTTCGTTTTTTTGGAATACTGGGGAATTGGGGGAAGTGTTATCCAAAGACTTGGTCCTGGGGAGAGGATTAACCAGAGGTAAGTACCCCATATCACACGTTCCTAGTATTCGCTGAGATAACCACCTGTCGTCCTTTCGAAGCAAAGTGGCATATTTCGAAGGAATTCTGGCAGTTCCAAGTTTGTGTGTGCCGCCCGGTATCTTTCAAATAAACTCACATAGGGCCAACCGACATATGCGTGAGTTATGCAATAAAGTCAATCAATACACAACGGTGGGTTATAAATTGGTTGTGTTATACAAGAGAAGTAGAGAACTTACACTCCTATAACTTCTGAACGGAAAAAATATTTTTCGACAAATCTGCCAGAGGGATATAGATATATTTGTATAAGAAAATTTGAATAAATAACTGCACTACCTATTTATTAATCAAACAAACCTAACCTTTCAAACGCTGCATGCCAAGACACTGGTGAAGATTCGCCGTAGCACTGCAAATCGTGTCCAATCGTGTTTTCCCCCTCTCTACCTACCAAACGGTTTTTCAATACTGGACGAGCTCTACTCTGATGGTGGAGAGAAAAACTACTGAATTGTTTTGCGCCTGGCTGCAATCACAGATTTCAATTTATATTTAATGCCAACAAAAGAAAAAGATTACAAAATGTGGATAAAATACTGGGCATGGTATGATTGGTATGTAACAAATACATTCAGGAGATAAATTATGAATATTACTGTTTTGAACATGAATTTTCAGCCGAACTGACAAAAAAACCAATAAAAATAGTCGTGTGTGTAGTTGTCACTTCAAAGATGGTTTGAAAGGAAGTGGAAGTATTATTCGTAATCCAGGATCCAAATTACACATTTCTAAAGGTCCAGATGAAAGACTGTTTTCACCCCGTTGAATGCATTTCATATCATCCTGAAAGTATTCATTTATAACAGATAGCTTGATAATTCTCGAAGCCATTATTTATTGGTATTAACTAAACAGATCACAATCACAAATAATATAACCTTAATCGGACATGTAATGAATAATGATTGAAGCTCAGCAGAAATCATCTATGACATACTGAAATATTTTGAACAACACTGGTTTCAATTTTAATGTAAGGATATATTGAAGTAGATTTTGATGTGAAATGGACATGAAAACATGCACTATGATGAAGGCACCCAATATTTTATGTCTCTATACTAACATTCACTTTTAGATAGCGTGGTTCCATCTCAAAGTTGAACTCCCATGTTATAAAATTTGAACATGGATCTCCCGCCAAGAGAGTTATTTTAACCTCACTAATATGGTCTATTTATTGTATATATACAACTCTTGGAAATTAATATAAATGTATAAAATATTTTTTTTAAAGCATTTTACTATAGCTAGAAATGTTTTCAGGTGAATAACAGTAATGCTGGTTTATTACTGGTAGCAATTGATGTAGATACCATACCGAACACTCTGAAAGTAAGAAGCTGGGCTTTGTTACTCAAGCCTTCCCATTGTATGGACATGAACACATTTCGTTACGAATATCAGTCTAGATATAACAGTAGCTTCACCATGGATAGTTTGCACCAAATCGGAAATGTTATATCGGTAAGAAGTATTATTTCTTAGTTTTTGTCCAATTGCAACCCTATTTTTTAGATTTCATCATCAAATGATACTAGTTTCATATCTCTGACAGCATTTTATATTCTGGCAGCACAACTTTACCACATCATTTATAATAGTGGTGGAAGCGTGCCCTATTATAATTTGGAAAAATTGTATTACGACTCTTATGGAAAAACACTGAAATTGTCAAACTATCAAATATTCACTGTTGATGAGTTTTACAATCATTTCAGTTTGTTATTTTTCATAAGGGGCAGCAAGAAGAAGAGTATTGTGATGTTGAATCGAAATTTAGCAGGTAAGTAATCACTTGACTATTATATTAATCTTCTGCATTTAAAAACATTTCGATAAATTTTTATTCTCAAAAATGTATTGAAAACATGTTGTGCATGTCATTCACACACAGTTGAAGTGAATTTTCAAGTTGCACCGAAATTGAATGAAAGTAATTTTGCGAGAGAATGAGGGCATTTAAATATAACGACTAGATTAAAATTTGGCACACCGATCCCAGCGAGCACAAAAACATCTCAGAGATGTTAAAAGTACGATATTTTGAGACATTGACAGGATGTCCTTGGGATGTCACAAAAAGAACTTGTCCTAAGTTTTTTTGATAGCCTTTTCATAGGCACAACTGAACTCTCCCAAAACGTTTTGCGCACTTTAAATTGCTGAAAATAAAACATTTTCATGTAATCCAAATGGGGATTCTTCTTGAAAAACGAACTTCTGAGTGAAACTTTTCCATTACCTAATTTATTCTGTTGATGTTGAAATATAAAAATAAAGTTTTAACTTCCGAGGCTTTTATATTTCTTAGGGTACTGAAATTAAAATTTCATCTCATGAAACAGATTCGAAGTGAAATATACTAACCACCAATTTTGAAGATAATTGCAATAAGATTAGATATTTTCTTAGATATAATTTCAATTGTATGTCTAGGAAGGAAGATTTAGTTGAAATTATATTTAGAAAAATCTTCATTTTCACAGTGATTCTTCAGTTTTATCACAAACCGAACTATTTTATTTGTAAAGTCAATAGAGAGAGAAATATACTTTATTCACTAAGAAAAACTTTTTTATTGACAAAGCTTTTTAAAAAAATATAGATTGTATAACAATTTAAACAAGTGAAAAAAAAACAGGTACAAGAAACACATAATTTGAACATAAGTTCACATCTCATTGAAATAAAAATATATTACGGAATAAAATGAGTTTCAACATATATGAGTGTAATAGTAAACAATATAAAAATATTCACATATATTTCAGGTCGCATAAGTCTGTTGAGAAACATGATAAGCTGTTTTTTATTTTCGAACTCCCCATAATCTGAAAACTAACGAAGATCCTAATGGAAAAATTATAAAGAAAACAGGTCGTTTTTTTCAAGAATCTTCAATAATACAACCATGTGATTACAGTTTCGAACACTTTATCAAAAAATACACATTGTATGCTGTTGAGGTTATATTATGTTTCTGGACTGTGGTAATACATTTAATTCATGTAATCCTTTATTTACTTACTAAGTGATATAAAAAATGTTTATTATATAATTGTAATGTTTACTACACTTCAAACGCTCATCACTTTCCATGTTTTTCTCAATTAAAATAAAAAAAAAACTTCAACTAACACCGTCAACTCCAAAACAATGCAGAAAGAGGAAGGTAGAATCAAAATACCCTAAATACTGAATGCAGTGTTCCATGTGCCATACAGTCCAGTGTTGTTCTGCGAGGTTTATCAGGTGAACCATACTGAATGGCCAAATTAGAAGCTTTCTTTTTGGAGCTTTGTGCACCGGAGCTGTACCGTGTTTGTTGCACCTGAGCTACTCCCAAATAAAACGCATTTTAAGAGGTGTATTACAACATATTGCACATGCGCACGAAGTTTCATTTTTTTCAGGAGTTTGCATGTATTTCAAAGAATTTTATAAATCTCAATAATGGATAAAAATTCATTTGGATATTTGTTGATTAGTGAAAAAAAATCTATAAAATTCCAGACAATATACTAGAGTCTGAATTTTGGTCACACCTGATAAAGCCCGATCATAATCATCTTTGCTGTCGAAAATATCATACATATTTTTCTCGTAATCATTTATTTGTAACTCCATGCATTTTATTTTGTAAGTGATTCAACCAGAGATTATAACAAAAGTTGTTGCAATCTGTGTATGCTAGTCAAACATTATACATAACTAAAAAAAGGTTGTTGCGCCAAGTTCTTGGTAGGTGCAAGAGGGGGAAGAAGGTTTTTGGTGTTGCTCCGGGGCTTCAAGCACGACCTAAAAAGAACGGGTCGGTGTCTGTGTTTCGTGCCTCGGTGCTACATACATGGCCAAAAAGAAAGCTGTAATTGTAACATGGCGGGAATTTCAAAATGACAGCAGAAAATGAGTGGATAGGTCATTTGGTCATTGGTTAGTCACTCAAGCCTGTTGGACTCTCGCGTCTATTGCAACAAGTTTTCGAAAATCTGTCGAATTATTTTCACTTTATTCTCACCCTCTTGTGGTATTACAACTGAAAATATAAGAAGGTTGTTTCTGTCCTGTGCAAAATAGGAGGTATTGGTATTAAAAAGAAGGAATACAAAGTGAAATAAATAGAGTGAGGGCTCGAAATATATATATTCACCCCACAAATTATAGGTGTCACCTCTATAATTTTGTGCATTTCATTTTTCAATTGTTGTGTGCACCACATTGATTAGCTGTTCCGCAGTGATGTTCTGGAATGCCACCCTTATTCTAGATCTGATGATCTAGAATATGAAAAAGAAATAATACATTAGGAAAAAATATGACAACTTGAGAATGTACCTCGCAGGCCACTGAATAGGTCCATAAGTGCCAATCCACTTTTCTGGGAAGGTGTCATTCAGATGTTCTCTTACGTCTTGAGAATTGTGAGGTGGCGCTCCATCTTGTTGAAAATAGATATCAACTTGGTTAGCCAGTGGCAATTCTTCAATGAAATCATTAATTTGATTTCTAAGGAAGTGTAGATATCTTTCCGCAGTAAGTTGTCCGTCAAAAATTATTGGCACCAAAAGTTTTCCTCCGATAATACCCATCCAGCAATTGAAACCAAATCGCTCTTGAAAATTTCCTTCTTGCATCAGATGTAAATTCGTTTGAGACCAGTACCTTTTATTATTCCGATTGAACAGAAGTTGGTGAATCGAGTTTCATCTGAATAAATAATTTTAAATGGAAAACGTACATCTTCTCTGTATTTAGTCAAAAACCAGTTGCAATAAGTTAATCTTTTGGTTGTGGTCGTTATCGTAAAGATGTTGGTGTAGTTGGTACTTGAATGATCGATAATTGTATTTGTGAAGAATTCTCCAAACTTACGGATAACTTATATCACACTCAGAAACAATTTGGCGAATTGACGCCGTACAATTCACGTCAACATAGGCCAACACGTCTACTTCTTTTTCTTCACTGACAATGAAGTTATTGGCATTTTCTTCTGGTTCATTTCGCATTTTCCTTTCCAGTTTTGAAAATAATGCCGAGTGGGATGGCGACGATTAGGGAATATCTGAGCATAAATTCGAGCTGCATCAGTTGCATTCTTTTTTGCTTCTCCGTAAATTAGCAACATGTCAATTTTCTCGTTTCTAGTATAATTGTCCATATCAAATTATAAACTATGCAACAAATACATTTTCAAAAGTGACAGCATATTCATTAGCCTATTCGTTTAGATAGTCCTAGCAACAGCCTCAATTGTTTGTCACGGATAACTAGAATAACAGGACTTGGTGCATAAGTATACCAAATACGTATTATTTGTTATTAGATATGATCGCTTCTTGCAATTTCTCAGAAAAATAGTGAAAATAAAGTAAAAGTGTGTGGTATCAAATTATTCTTAAGAAAATGATCTTTCACAAAAAGCCAATGAGCCACCCCCTAGCCATTTGAAAAAATCAAGTTAACTGGAAAAATTCATATTTGCTACTTTTGAATAATTCTTAAAACGACTGTGTTACTTGATCAAGAATGAAGCGATTTTCACGATCCATGGTATTCTAGATCGAAAAATAAAAATTGGAATAAAAATAACTTTATTTGTCAAATATAGACAAGTGAGGTGTTGTTGGATTTAGAAAGTGATTCTCGATCAAAATAAGTAAAAATATATAGGATGTCCCATTTAAAAATCGAAAGTTGGGGTAATTTCCGGTCAACTATGTTATTTATAGAAAGAACATCCACATGTTAATATTTTTTTGACTTTGCCAATACCTCTCAGTAGGCATGGAAAGAAATGCCACAGAAGAACAAATACAATACTTCCAACAAACATCCTTTAATGTCCTCTTTGGGAAGTGCATATTGCGACTCAAAAAAACATTATCATTCCAACATTTTCAAAACATTTCAAAACCTCCCAGGGATGTTTGTGCTCGCTGGGATATGATCGTTATTATCTAACCATGTCTCTGAAATAATCAAGAAATATAATTTTGCAAATTTATTTTCTTTGAGATCTGGTACATGAGCATATAGATTTTTGCAAATAAAAGAGGAAATTGATAATCTATTTCCTATACCAATAAAATCAGTTAATAATCCTGTGGTTACAAAGTTATTTAAAAACAGCCATTCATTTTGCATATACCTCACCGATATTGCTGGTCATAAAAAAAACTGCTATCATTATTGTTTGTAACAATAAATAAAGTCCGAATATATGCCCCTTGCGAAAATGACACATACAAGGGCTTAAGGAGAAAACAATATTTTCAGATGATACTAATACAGACATTCAAAGCCATTGTTCTCAAAGTCTTGTATAACATAGAAAGTTAAAATATGACATGGTAATGAAGCTTACTAACTTGCTTGTTTCTTTACAATTATAACATACAGATAGATATTATATTTATTTGAATAGGATATCCTAATATACAAATCAGCTAAAAAAAAAGTTAAAGTAAGAGATATGTGGAACATATTGAAAAAATATACAATAAAATATATAACTAACATTAAATAAAATACATTAAAAAGTTGGTTTGAATAATAAATATCATATTTGTGCATTTGAAACAAATTTCTTTAGTTCATTTTTGAAAATGTTCAGAGATGGGCTACTTTTAATTATATTTGGTAATTTATTGAACTGATCGAAACCTTTGAAAATCAAAGAGTTCATGGTGTTTTTGTGATTTGCTCTATTAATATATAAATTATTATTATTTCGAGTGAAGTGGTGGTGAAGGTCATGATTGAAGACAATGTACTGTTTGAAATAACATGGCCCTAGATAGTTCAGTATTTTGTATACAAATATCATGGTGAAATAAAACAGTCTTTGGGAAATAGATTGCCAATTTAAAACATTAAGCATAATCTTAATAGGAGTATCCCTACCGCACTTCAAAATGATCATCATACCACGATTCTGAAGTTTTTGGAGTTGAGACTATTTATTCAGATTGAAGAGATATAGGATAGAGGAACAGTAGTCGAAGTGTGGCTGAACAATTGTCTTATAAACTGTGATTCTTGACTCAGTTGACAAATTATTGGCAATTCTAGAAAAAAAGAATAATTTCTTTGAAATTTTTTTATGAATATAATCAAAATGATTATCAAATGATAAAGTATTTATTATCTATTTGGAATCCCAGATATTTAGTTGTGTTCACTATTTCAATTTTTTCATCATCAATGTTGAGATTAATATTTTTTAGGTCTATTAGACTGTATTTATATTTGGTAGTGATTATCATTGCTTTTGTTTTCAATACATTCAGCTTGAGTTTATTCATTTTAAAATATTTGTTGACACTTGCTAATGTGGTATTCATTCTTTCATATTCTTTATAACATAAATACATACTAAAAAATTTGAAACACGACAAAAATACTTTTGTTGGTAATGTGAAGTATTATAAAGAAGGGACCAGTGATAAGGATTCATTTTTCAGAATTGTGTGATTGCTAGTTCTATAGCAGTTGAAAAAGTTAATTTCTCCCAAAGTTTACAGAAAAACTATAGCGATGATTCTAGGTCTTATGGTTTTTGAGAAATTTATAATATTCTATGACGACAACATTTACTTACACTTTGCCAGATGGTGATAGATTATAAAATTATTTGCCTAGCTCACATGAATTCCCATTTCAAATGTGCATTTCTGTTTTCGACTTCTCTATTTAATTTTGAATGATCACCTAATATTTTTGCTCTTTGTTATGAGTAATCTTATTTGTTTCATTAAGAACATTTAGTGCCTTTACCCTCTTCGATGTACAAATCTAGTCAGTATGTGATGGGCGGTAATCGAGATAATCCCAATTGGCCACCCCCACCCCCTCCTGAAATGGTACAAAGCACAATTAGAAAAGTATCGCCGCCCAAGCCTGATACTCCACCAACACCGGTGAGTTTTTTTCTAAAAAGTTTTACATATTCTAGGAAATGTATGAGTACAAATTATGTTTTTTTAAAAGATAAAACAGAATGATCAAATTTTTTCAACCTTCCATTGACTCAAACCTAAAAATATATAATTTAAAAACTTTTTACATTCACTTGGATTCACCAGAACATAGATAACTAAATCATGTTGATTGTAAAGAAAACAGGTTGCTTTTGTTTTTTCAAATGTAATTCAGTGAAAATCATAGCGACATGTATTTTTAGTTTAGAGGTTTTCTTTGGGTATTATCAATTATTTTCAATATTTCTAGGCATATTTTGGTTCAGTTTTTATTCAAAATTGAATTAATTTTATAATTTTCATTGTTATTTATTCATAGAACCTCGAGCCCCGGCTATCTGATAATTAATTAATCTTTGTTCATTTAGGATAACAATCCATGGAACAGTTGTTGGAATGCCCATCCTACTTTTGACAATGGCCTGGTGAGAAATAAAAAAAAATATTTTAAGAACAGGGAGCTGTTATGCAATACAATCACACAAATTCATTAAAATTTTAAAAAAACCTTTTTAAAAAAAATATACAATTTTGTTTGGAGAAGTCAAGTTTCTTGCAGTTATCTAAAATTATCAATCTTTGTGAGAAAATTGAAATGGGACATTGAAATTGTATATTCATTAAATGTGATTTTTTTCACTTGTGGCATTTTGTTGCATGACGCTCATTAGATGAACATGAATGATACTAATCATCAAATTTTTTATTTTTGTAGAATCTATCGATACAAATGCCGATCCTTCAGAATCCGAGATTATTGGGAAACCCTGATTCATTAATATCTCCAGCTCGTCAATTGTTACCTCTCAGTAGGAATCCGTGGAATACTGAAGTACCTTCCATTGCAGCCCCAGATCCTGCTGAGTTGCCCATGCCCGACAAATTGATTTCAAAAAGTAAGTGTATGCTATGAGTTGGACGGTTTAGCAATTTTATCTGATGTAAGTTTGAGCGAGTAAAAATATTCCATTGCCTTGGTATGAATTAAATCTCAAAGGAGGAAAGAAGTTTCGAAACAAGTATATATAAGTTTTCACAGATTACAATTTTGTGGTTTGTTCATTTCCAGACCTTTTTTTATTATGTTTTTTCATAGTTTAATCATTCCAAAAATGCAATGTTATGGAGTGAAATTGTACCTGTGAGACAGTTCACAAAAAGTATTGATTTAGGAAGTACAGAGTCAGTTCTCAGAAATTGAACAAGGTGTTCCACAGGGGTCTATACTTGGACCACACTTTTATTACAGTAACATTCACTGAAACAACTGGGGCCATTTATCACATTGACTGTTGAAAATGAATTATTCCTCAATATCAGCAAAACAGCTTTTAATAAAATTTACTATTCATTATCTTACTGAGACATTCAAAATCTATAAAGATAACCAATTAGATGGTCTCCAATTCAATGACAAAAATGCTTGGTGTCTCACTTTGGATTATAAACTCACTTGGATTCCTCATATTGATACACTGTGTGATAAGCTGTGGAAAAACTTACGCACTGATACTTCAAAGAAAGTTCAGATGAATCCGTATCATGCAACTATTGGATGGCACCACCTACATTACCGAATCTTGAACTCTTCTGCTGCAGATAAAATAATTTTTTAACTGAAATGAGAGAAGACATACAGAAATGCTTTCAGGAAATACTTACAGTTGCTACTGGCCTCTATACAGATTTGAAGTAAAGAAATTGTATAATGGGTTAGAACGAAAGGTACTCGAATCGGTGGACCAGCACAAAATATAACAGATATATGCCATGGATAATAATCTAGTAATTAACTAGACCACTGTAGAATGTTTCCCCTTCCTACTTGCACCTTGAGCCATAGTACAATTCACGTAGCAGCTTTCAGTCTCTATCGCAATCACAATATTTGAAGTTGTTGCTAGTATAAAATAAACCATTCATGATTGAAAAGAGACTGAGATGGCTGAACGTGCTATCCCTCGAGGCGAAACAGTAGGAAGGGGAAATATTTTACAGTGGTCTAGTTAATTACTTGATTATCCACCGCGTATCTGTTATATTTTGTACTGGTCCACTGGCTCCTGTATCTTTCGTTCTAACCCATTATAAATCCTATAGTCCGCGATTTTATTTCCGAATCTGTATATATGAACTGTGTTGAAAAAAATATGGGTAAATTTATGTCAAATCAACAAGACCATCCTAGAGGTTTTCTGGCACCCAAACTATACAACACAGACGTTTCTATACAAAATTCACTGAGTATTTTGATAAGAAAATATCTATTATTTATTAAAATCTCCTCTTTTGGTGATGAAAGTTGTTTTTGTAAATGATATTATTTAATACACTGATGTATTTGGTAAAATGTTGATTTCTCGATATCACTTATCAATTTGCTAGCTCAATTTGTATCATAGAATTTTGAGTTCACAGGTTGAAAAATGTATCTGAAGCCCATTTGTCCAAGTAATATTGCCGAATAAGATATTGAATTAAATGAAATTTTATTTCTGAAATATTTTGTGAATTTTAAAGTACCAAATAAAATATAACCATGCCAATGTAACGAATCCCAAAGAATTAAATAAACATAATTCATACGAGTATTATATCTTTACGATATATATTCTCAAACTTTGCAATACTCTCCAAACCATAGACTTATTCACTTTCCGCTTTTAACTGTATTTTAGATCCCAGTTTTATTAGTTAATTTTTGGATGTTTTTATTAAAATGATTACAGAATGGTTATGCATTATTATAAATCGATTACATTAAACATCAAATTAATTGTGAAAAAAATACAAATGACAGGACATGATGAATTGACATTAGCTGGAGAAGTTTATTTGGGGTGAGCAACATAGATTACTTAACATTTCCTTGCAACAGTTCTGATAGTCTGCTTTTCATGTTTGAAAGGAAAATTATTATTTCCTTAAATGTATCCCTAAACTACCCTATTCGTACCATCACTCAATGATAAAAATTATGCAATACATTTATAACATTTTCAAGAAACAATTGGGATGTATAAAAACTCTGGTGAATGCACTCATTCGATTTTGTTCAGAATCATTGGTCGACAACCACCCGTTTCATCGTGACTGTTTCAGATTTTTCAGGCATGTTGACATAACTTAGACATACATGACTAACAATCATATGGATTGTTTCCTCATTTGAAAACTCTTTGTCAATTCTTAGACTATCCACAATGATGCAAAATATTTAACCAATTGTAAAATTAAATGCTTCTCATATTCAGTACTCTTTTCGACATTTATATGAGTCCAGACACTTATCCTTCAGTGTCAAAACTTTGCCTTTCAGATTATGTTGAATTCTAAAATGCCTAATGAGGAGTATCATCAAGAGGAGATTTCAAAAAATAAGGTAACATGCATCCGTAATCGAAGTAACTTCTATAACAATATTTCTAAATTGAAATTAATCGATGGAAGATAGTGACTAAAGTTTATTTTTCAGTCGCAAATGATTCCACATCTGATATATGAACACCCTATTCATATTGTAACGTAAATAAACTTAACTTGGTTTTACTAATTTATTTCACACTTAATCTACAACTTAATTTATATTACTACGCCACTGTATAGCTCGATCGTATGGGCTCGTTCAGACTGTCCGACTCCACTTGAGGGTTGCCTATTTATCTCCGATACAGCATTCTCGATGTTTCGAATTCTGACAGTTGGCGACCGGCGTGTTCCAATTGTTTCCAAAATTGACCGTTGTTTTCCGCGGCCGAGCGTCTGGATGGTTCTCGAATATCTCCGGGGATGATCTCATCGTTGTCGATGGCAACGCGTGAGGCGACAGGTCCGGCCTAGGTTCGTTACATTGCCCCCTTTTTAAAGACATTTCGTCCCGAAATTTCATCCTTGGATTGTGACGATATCTGCATGACTCCCCATATCTGCACCGTGAAGTTCGATGGAAGTAACACTCCACGGTCTTCATGATCGGTCGTGGAAGAGGGTTACAGCAAACCAAAATCTTGACGCCGCTGGATCGGAATATCGCCTCCAGCATACTTCTTATGACTCTCCAGTCCAACCCATCAATACCACAGGACAATTTTGGAATTGCTAGATCCACCAGATTCTGGTCCACCATAGTATCTCTTAGTTTGGTGAGACTCTTCCAGACATCTTCATAGGACGGTTTATCTTGGGAATGCCTCTTGGTAACTAGGTAGTAGATGTTTCTCTGGCCTTTCTTCAACTGTAGCACCCCACCAACTTCTGGATTCTGCTCCGCAGTGTTTGGAGTTGACCAACTTTCTTGGAGAACACTACGGCGATGCCCCTGGACATTCGAAGCTCTTCTGCCACACAGTGCGCTAGTGCGTAGTCAGCAGGCACCTCGAAAAGGTCTCGTGACTCCTCTCTAGTAACCCCATGTAGAACTTTCTGCCCGTCTGAATACAAGGACATAAACTTCTCGACGTCATATCATCCTCCGGTGGCTTGAGGGTGCGAACTTGGTCATGGTTTCCAGCGTAAGGGGCCAACCTGTTGAAATGGACAACCCTTGGTTTCCCTCGGGGTGGCTTATGGATTCGGTACACAAGGTCGTTTATCCTTTTCACGATTTTATACGGGCCTTCCCACGAGTTCCGCAACTTTGGTGATAGTCCACGACGACGTTTGGGGTTGTACAGCCAAACCAGGTCATCAACCTTAAATCCTCCAGCGTCGGCCTTGATGTCATAGGTCTTCTTCATTTTATCACTGGCCCTCTGGATGTTCAACCGGACTCGTTCGTGGATGTCGTCCATTCTCTGCCGAAGTTTGCTGACGTAGTCCTCTCCCGCAGTGTCTTGTCCTGGCGGTATCCCAAACTTCAGGTCACAAGGCAGTCGCAGTTCTCGGCCCATTATAATACTAGCAGGAGTTTGACCGGTTGACTCGTGTACTGCGGATCGATAAGCCATCAGGAACAAATGAAGATACTGGTCCCAGTCTCTTTGATGGTCAGAGACAACCTTGGACAAGTGGCGGTTGATCGTCCTGTTCATCCGTTCCACCATTCCATCGGACTGCGGATGTAGGGCCGTGGTTCTTGTCTTGCGGATGTTCAGCAGTAGACATATTTCTTGAAAAAGGTTGGATTCGAAATTTCTGCCTTGATCCGAGTGCAGCTCCATTGGAATACCGAATCGACATATCCACTCTTTCACCAAGACGTCGGCGACGGTGATGGCTTCCTGGTTGGGTAGGGCATAGGCTTCCGCCCACTTACTGAAGTAGTCCATTGCCACAAGGATGTATTTATTCCCGTGGTCGGATACGGGAAACGGGCCGGCGATGTCAATGGCGATTCTCTCGAACGGGCTGCCTACGTTGTACTGACGCATCGGGGCCTTGGGTCGTATTCGAGGTCCATTGCTAGCAGCGCATACAGCGCACTTTCTGCACCAGTCCTGGACGTCAGCTTGACAATTGGCCCAGTAAAACCGTTGCCTCACTTTCTGCAGGGTCTTCGTCACTCCCAGATGTCCTCCAGCGACTCCATCATGGATTTCCCGCAGCACTTCCTCTCTTCTGTTCCTGGGAACAATTATTTGGCGTCCGTCTTCCCCACCAATCTCGGCCTCCAACACACGTTTCAGGATCCCATTGTCCAGAATAAGAGAGTTCCATTGTGCCCAATAGGACTTAACAGCCGGCGAGTATCCTGCGACTTCCTGCCATGATGGTCTTCGATTGCCCTTCTTCCAGCTGACGACTAAGCCAAGGTCGGGGTCTTTCTCTTGGTCTTTCCGGATCTTGCTGTCATTCCAGTTGTCATCCATTGCCGCGGTTCTACAAAGTGTTGCTTCTTTCTCTTCTGCTCGTCGGCAATGTGAGCAATCATCTGGACATGGTCTTCGCGACAAGGCATCTGCATTCTTATGGCTAGTTCGGCTCGATGTTCGATCTCGAAATCGAATTCTTGGAGTCCCCGATCCAGCGTGCTACTTGACCCTCAGGATTTTTGAACTGTAAGAGCCATTTGAGAGCTGCATGGTCAGTTCTCAACAGGAATCTTCTTCCATACACGTACTTGTAGAAGTGCTCCACTCCTTTACAACAGCTAACAGCTCTGCGCCTGGTGACACAGTAATTGCGCTCTGGTTTGCTAAGCGTCTTGCTGAAATAACCAATGACCTTCTCCTGTCCCTCCTGGATCTGAGATAGGACAGCCCCAAGTCCCACGTTGCTGGCGTCCGTATCAAAATGAATTTCCCTTTGGGTAGGGGATAGCTCAGTATAGGTGCATTGATCAAAGCTCCTTTCAGCTTCCTGAATGAATCTTGACATTCTTCGGACCACTGGAACTTTGTTTGGCCTTCCGTGAGCCTGGTCAGCGGTTTAGCGATGTTGGCGAATCCAGCACATATCGGCGATAGTATGTGCATAATCCAAGGAAACTTCGAAGTTGGTGAATGTCTTTTGGGATGGGCCAATCCTTAACAGCTTTGATCTTCTGGTCATCTACTGCTACTCCTTCCCCAGAGACAACGTGGCGAGGTATCGTACTTCTTTTTGGAACAGATGGCATTTCTTAGGGCTCAGCTTCAATCCGGAGTTCCTCAATCGCAGGAATACTTCCTCCAAGTTTTCACGTGGTCCTCGAACGATCTGCCGACCACAATTATGTCGTCGAGATACACTAGACACGTGTTCCATGAGAGTCCCTTCAGCACTGTCTCCATCAATCTTTCGAATGTGGCGGGAGCATTACAGAGCCGAATGGCATAACGGTGAACTGCCACAATCCGAGCCGATGGTAAAGCAGTCTTTCTCGATCTTCCTGAGCGAGTTCTACTTGCCAGTATCCACTCTTCAGATCAAGGGTCGAGAAAATCGTGGAACCAGCCAACGTGTCTAGGGTGTCATCTATTCTCGGGAGAGGGTAACTGTCCTTCTTCGTGACATTATTAAGTTGGCGATAGTCTACACAAAAGCGTGTCGATCCATCCTTTTTCTTCACCAGTCGACGGGAGGACCAGGGACTGTCAGATGGTTCGATAACTCCTTCTTTTCCCATATGCTGACTATTTTGTCAGCCTCTTCCTTCTTGGCAAGAGGAAGTCTTCTTGCTGATTGCGGATCGTCGGGCACCCCAGTATCAATCTTGTGCTGGACCACATTAGTTCGACCCCTTTTCCTTGTCGGTATCGAAGATGTCTTGGTACTTTTGACTAAATCTCTTAGTTTGGGCTGTTGAGCTGGTTTTATGTCTTTGGAAGAGATGGCAACTAATTTTTCTAGTTCTGTGGGCAAGTTGTTGGGTTGGCTAATCGTACCTCGCGCCCGGATCACAGATGAAACTGGGCGAGCAGTGCCCTAAAATTGTTCCTTTCTTTAAGGTCACTGGAAAGTAATTGACATTCATGACCCTTACGGTACAAATTTTTCAGCCGTAACAGGGTTTTCCCTAGGGCAATCCCTCGTCCCAATTTTCTCATCATGAAGTTTGGGCTCGAACATCATCACGTCTCCACTGCTCGCACTCCCGTCCAGGCGAGCCTCCAGGATGGTTTCAGCCCTCTCAGGTATGCTTACATCTTCAGCCAACAGCACCGGATCAACTCTTCACTTCTCCCATGAAGTACCAGCTCTTCTCCGTTGACACGTGGACGCCGTCTTTGAAATCCAATTCAAACCCTCTGGAATTCATGATGTCCATTCCGATGATTGCATCGTCTTCGATGTCCGCTACAAGTGCCTGATGTTTCACTTTAGTGCTGCCCAAAATTATTTCAATCGGTAGCTCACCATATACAGTAGCTGGCTCCCTGTTGCTGTCGTAGCTTCAAGTTGTCGGTTCAATTCGTTCCGGTGTTCTGGCAAAGGAAGGTCCGAGAATTGTCCTAGTCGCACCTGTATCTAGCAGCATGGTGCAAGGCTCGTTATTGATGAGACCGTCTACGAAAACACCTCTGTTCTGTCGTTTCAGGATAGCGACATATGCGTTGTTAACCGGGGCTTGCTGGACACAGGCCGACGATTGCCCCTTCTCGTCGACCTTCTTTAGTTTTCCTGCATTGAGTCGTGTTTTCGAATGTTGGACATTTGCTACGCACATGTCCAATTTTGCCACAATTCCAGCATCTTATCTGTCTTTTCTCAGGCAAAACTTCCTTCATCACTTCTCTTATGGCAGCTTCCAAGTCAGCATGCTCCTGTGAGTCTTCTTCAATACTTCGAACTTTACTTTGGTTTTGCAGGATTGCTTTGCTGCCTCAAATTCCAAAGCGTGCCAGTCGTCTATGAGATGTGTTGGACGAGCTAGTGTCAACGCTTGTCTGGTTTCTTGGTCCGGAGTCCATCCAAGAATGCCTGAACGCTAATCGCTCCATTACATTCTCGTGTGGCTGGATATGCGAGACGAACCAAGCGTGCAATGTCAGCTTCGAATTCTTGTAAGGATTCGCCCGATTTCTGGCAGCGATTTTTCAGTTGGGAGTGGTATACGTGTTCCAAATGGGCGTGGCCATATCGTAATTCTAGATGTTTAATCAGCTGATCATAGTCCTCCTGTTCTTGGGCGGTGAGAGTTTGTAGAATATTTGTCGCTTCTCCACGTAATGCAAGTGTCAGTGCTACAGCTCTTTCCCCTGCATTCCATCCGTTTGCTTTGGCCGCTGCTTTAAACTGCCGGCGGTAATTTTTCCGTCGAACTGAGGCGGCTTCATGGAAAGCTTCCCTATTTCTGAAATGACCTTGACATCTTTTATACCCTCTTGAACTTTATCCACGTTCAAACTCAAGTCCAGCATTGCATTTTCGTTAACCATCTCTGTGGAGGACGCACTATTAATTTGTTTTTCCAGCTTACTGATCGTTTCCTTTATTTTGTCCATTTCTGCCTCGATTCCGTCTTTGATTTCATCGCTGATTATTTCCTTCATCTTGTCCATCTCTGCCTCGACCCCATCTTTGATTTTATCTACCTCCGTGTTCATTTGCTCCCTAATTTTATCTATCTCTGTCTCAACGGTTCCCATTCTTTCTTCTAGAAAATTAGCCACACCACACAATTCTTTTTTTAGGCCTTCTGTGTTTTCCAGGAACTTCTCTTCCAGGCTTCTTGAATTTTCTAGAAGCTTCTCTTCCAGATTTCTAGAATTTTCTTGAAGCTTCTCTTCCAGATTTCTAGAATTTTCTTCAAGCTTCTCTTCCAGATTTCTAGCATTTTCTTCCAGGCTTCTTGAATTTTCTAGAAGCTTCTCTTCCAGATTTCTAGAATTTTGTTGCAGTTCTTCTTTCACGGATTTAGTAGTTTCTTCGAGTTTATTCATTACCAAACTTAAATCACCTCCGGGAACTCGAATAAAATGTTTGGGGTCCTCACCTTCTTGTATAAGTCCTTCTGCAAGTCTTTCCTGGAGTACTTGCTTTTTACCTGTTGTTTCCAGTTCCTTTCCTCCAATTCCTGTTTCAATTCCGCTACCTTCAAATCCATAGCACTTTTCTTGAACACATTTTGTCTTTGACGAGGTATCAGTCTGTTTTACACGAAAAGTTATCAGTTTGTTAAAAATTCACTTCGCGAATTCTTTTCCACGGGCCACCAGTCTATTGTCTGTTTCACGAAGAGTGTATCAGTTTATATTCCACGCACAATTGTCTACTTCGCGAAAACCGGGCCACTGTCTATTTTCTGTTTCACGCGAACAGTGTATCAGTTTATATTCCCACGCACAATTGTCCACTTCGCGAAAACCGGGCCACTGTCTATTTTGGGCGTACAAAAAGGTCTATCAATTAATTTTTCTGACTATCCACTCCACGATCAATTGTTTATTTTCAAAATCTCACTTCCGACACCAATTGTAACGTAAATAAACTTAACTTGGTTTTACTAATTTATTTCACACTTAATCTACAACTTAATTTATATTACTACGCCACTGTATAGCTCGATCGTATGGGCTCGTTCAGACTGTCCGACTCCACTTGAGGGTTGCCTATTTATCTCCGATACAGCATTCTCGATGTTTCGAATTCTGACAGTTGGCGACCGGCGTGTTCCAATTGTTTCCAATATTGACCGTTGTTTTCCGCGGCCGAGCGTCTGGATGGTTCTCGAATATCTCCAGGGATGATCTCATCGTTGTCGATGGCAACGCGTGAGGCGACAGGGGTCCGGCCTAGGTTCGTTACAATATTTCCAATAATGTATTCGGTGAATAATTGTTATCAAGTTTTTGATTGAATTTCATATATTTCCTAGCGAACAAGTTGAACAGAATGATTCAAAATTGGCATTGAAAAAATCCGCGTGGAGGGTAACAGAACAAAGGGAAATTTTGCTACAAGAGAGTACTACAACTGCAGAGATTCTGGGACCTTGTTATAATGAGGAATGAATAATCGATCTAGCTCTATCAACACTTCTTGGAGTATGTAATTTACTACACAAAAGAGCGGAATGTTTTCGTTTGAAATTCAACAAAATTATAACTGAATGAGGCACGATTGACATAATTCCATCATTTGGAGTGTTCGGAGAACTTGCACATGTCATGGAATATATTGGAGAATAGTGTAGTCGATAAATGAATAAAGTTATTGAAGATAAAAAGGGTTTAATTCCATTTCATTTTAAATTGAATAAAGTAGCATTTATAATTAATCTAAAAGCAAAATGTTAAAGAACAAAATGCATTTAAAATAATCAATTTTCACTTGTGTGTAACTTTTTCACAGAAGTCCTGAAACCAATCAAATGGTAATATTTTCAATCATATATTAATGACTTCTAATGAAATGCTTTTATCAATTTTGATTTCTGGATTCTAATAATCACCAAATATCAACATGCATACAGGTCTATACATAAAAACGAATGCTTCAGCCTACTTTCTGCTTTGTCATTATTTTGACAGCTGACTTTGGGAGAAAACTGTTGACTTATAGCGTTTTTTTGGAGAACCTGTGACGTATCACATAACCAGAAAACAAAATCAAGTTCAGTAGACTTCTCATCATGTGAACTTGTAATAATCTGAGAAATCAAGTAGTCCGTTTACGTCACCAGTTTTATCCCACTTATGTTGATGTATAAGTGCGTTCACCAGGGTTTTTATACATCATACAAAGAACATTTCATACAGTATTTTAGAAATTACAACATCTATGGCAAACAAAAATCTAATGTCAACCAACCTACTGCTTACATATTTTGCACTCAATTTTTTTTTTTGTGAACTCTGTAATTACACTCATAAACCTGATATAATTTTCTCTTGCCACTTCAAGGTGGCGTTATTTCAGACGACTCTGCAGACTCAGGTGTTAACATCAAGCTTGACAATTCTCCTTCTGATAATGAAAATGATACAAATGAACGTCAGTTGTCTGGTAAGTAATATAAGACAATGTTCAGAAATATATTTACCTTTAACTCTGAATAGAATTATTAATGTTTTTTTTTTTCGTAATTGCAGCTGTGGTTGGGGAGAAGCCAATGTTTGCAACATATTTGAATTTCAATAACTAGACCAATGAAAACAACGCACAATTCGATATATCACAGAGGTTTCACGGCCTATTTTGTGGACACATATATTTTTTAAGCTTTAAATCTTTATATTTTTCAGATATTTTAAATGAACTAGTTTATAGATTGATTGTGTTCATTTTAAGATTATTTTTTTTTTGTTCGAAAAGTTACCTAAAAGATTAGTTGTTTTGTTTTGATGATACTGGTGATTTATTATTGATATTTTTTATGCAATCAAATCTTTATAACTTTGGTGTAGTATATTCATTGAATTATTTTTGTGGATGTTGCCAGAAACATGGTTGCTGTCTGGTAGATAATGATCAAATCAAATTTATTGAGAAGTATTTATATGATTTTATGATTCAGCTTTGAGCGAATTTTAATTGAAGAAATAATTCTGAAATATTGATTTATATTTCTTTATATTTTAACAAAAAAAAATGAAAGACCAGATTTTATAACATTCCCTTTATTTATTATTTATGTCTGTGATTGTGTTTCATTTTTTAGGTGTAGGTACTTCATTTGTTAAGAGTTGGTAACATTGTCACTTTCATACCAAAATATATATTTTTGTTTGCTAGGTAACCCGAAAACTTGATAATGCTACCAACTTTCTTTAAAATTTGTAATTGATTGCATTAGGTTAAAATATTAATCCATGTTTGTTTTCTAGATGGCAAGTATAGTGCAATTTTAATGCATTTTTTGTATTAGGTTACCTTTTACGATGTAATTGATTTTTTATGATATCTCTGACTATTTTTGTGGGTATAGAATTAAGAATAATTGTCTGTACTTATGTAGATTTTTAAATGAAATTTGCCAAATGTACCATATTAATGTGTTATGATTAATAAAATTTGTACTTTTTTACTTGTATTTTAATTACTTTTTATTCAAATCAAACATACCTAGACATGAAGAAAATTAAATGCAAATTCCAGTTGATACCTGTTGTTTGGGGTTTTTGAAATTAACGAAATTTTCCAAATTACCCTTTGCTAAATAAATACAATTCTTGCTTACTATATTTGCTGACGACACCACCCTGCTTTGGCTTCATAAAGCTATTACTTTCAATTATGTAGACGTGCATCTAGGCACTCAAATAATAGAAAAGAAGTACAAAGTAAAATTTTTGTAAATATATTTGAACAATCTGAAATTTGAAGAGTGTATTTTTGACCGCTTTCTTGTTCAAGTTGATGAAAACATGTACGAGTTGAGAAATTTTCACCAGCTGTGGGAGTGGAACCCACTTCGGGTGGAAGCAGTGGGTATAAGACTAAAGCTTATACCAGTGAGTCAACAACCTAAGACGCTAAACACAAAAACTTTCTGGCAAAAAATTAAACCAACGAAATACGGAACTGAAAAGTAAAAAACAAAATAAACCTTTTTAGTCTCAATAACTAAGCTCCTAAACTAATGTAAGTAACTAATTTTGAGTCGGTGCCAAACAAACAAGCAAATGAATTAGGTAAGGCGTAAAATGATGGCATCGAGTTGGGCGGTGACATTCTGATAATTGTTTTGAAGTAATTTAATGATCTTCGTTGATCGTTTGTTTGGCGCCGACTCAAAATTAGTTACTTACATTAGTTTAGACTTAGTTATTGAGACTAAAAGGTTTATTTTTTTTACTTTCAGTTCCGTATTTCATCGTTTAATTTTTGTTAAAAAGTTTTTATTTTTCAATTTTTTGTGGCTGAAATCTACTAATTACTAACTGCTTGTTTTTTTATTACTTCCAAAATACTTACTTACCCACCTTACTTCAACTATTACCAGTTAAATAATATGATTATCTACTTTTACTATTTGTTGTAATATAAATTATTTTTGTTGTTCTGGTTAGTTTATTTCATGACTTTGTATATCATTCCATCCTCTCATAGAATATAATGATTGTGATGGATGTGGAACAAAAATAATGACAGTAGCGATCTGTCACTGTCAACTACATATGTGTGTGCCAATGTTCACAAGTGAAAAATCAATTATCCCCTATTTTTCTACCCGTAACGGTGAATAATTCCATTCGAAATCCAAATATGATCAACTATGAGGTATACCCGATCTGATAAAAAAAGAATCATCCAAATCGAAGATCCCAGTACAAAGTTATGCCTGATAGAATCGGTCAACGGACCAGAATTCAGAGGGTGAGTGATCAATATCCTTCATTTTGCTACCCTTATGGGTGGATTTCATCTTTTAAATTCAAATGGGACCAATTTCGAAGTACACCCTATCCACTGAAAAAAGAATGATCGGAATCGGACGTCTCAGTAAAAAGTTATGCGTGATCATACATAAAAAAAATTAAATATAAGTGTCAACTAGAGAACCTACTCCTTTTTGGTTTCGTCGGTTAAAAATAGGCATCTGGTTAGATATCTTCAGCATTCTAAACAGGTGTGTGCTGGCCCACCGGGAACTTCCCGAATATGAAAAAAAAGGGAGCTTTCCGTTCAAGAAATTTTTGTTAAACATTTGTTACGTTTCATGTTTGTTCAAATGTTTAGTTGAAGAACCAAATGTTTACTTTTATGTATCAGTACCTAACAAGCTTTATCAAACCCTTGGGAATTATAGGTGTCTTATAATGATTCTAAATAAATAATATAAAATTTATAAAGGGGGGTGCGGCCCTGTACGAGAATATTTTCTCAGACCCTCGAATTGCCCCAGCCTAATTCTAGATAATGTTGCCAATCACCCAGTTATAAAACCAATCAATTTTCTAATTTCAAACTATCAAAATAGAATTAGATACAATTGCAAATAAAAATAGTACATATGAAATTAATTTGTTTGAAAATATGAACAGGGTGTAGAATCAGATGTGACGCAAAGATAAACCTTAATCACTATCTTATCGGGGCTTGTGTGTGTGTGGGGGTTCGACTCGAGCTGGTGAAACATTTTTCAAGGCCTCAAGAGTGGTTTCGGATCCCACTATAAAAGGTAAGGCCCCCGTGATCTTAACTCATTCAAGTTTTCATGAACTTCTGAGAGTTGGTCAAATAACTTAGAAAGCAGTTAAAACAATTTATCTTCCATCGTTCAAGATAACCTCTTGGGGGAATTCATGTTGAAAATGGAAACATTCTCAAATTAATGTTGAATAGAAAGATTTTTCTGTGAAAAATCCGGGATAAAAATGAAGTTATTTTTTGTGATTATCTGACAGAAAACAACTACTTCCCCGGCTATCTGACAGATATTTTGATGTAGTTCAATCTCCAGCGTGGCTTTAGCCGGGGAAGTAGTTGTTTTTCCGTTGGATATTCACAAAAAATAACTTTATTTTTACACGCTTTATATTAGCTTCACTTGTATGTTTGTTTGTTTGTAACCGACTCCTTTGGGCGCGATTTTGACCCACTTCCAGACGTCCGAATGATTTGAAATTTGGCAGGTGTACATAATTCCGGTGACAATGCATTAAGAAATTTTTGAGTGAAAAAAAAACAAAATGGCTGCTCTAATATGGCGTACGAGTTTTGTGATTATGGTCCGATTCGCTTCAAAATTGGTTTTCGTGGTCGGAGATTATGATTCTTTTGTCAAAATTGAAAAATTCATGATGGCGGCTCCAAAATGGTGGACGAGTTTTGTGATTATGGTCTGATTCTATTCAAAATTGGTGTGTGGGGGTTTTTGGGGTCGAATATTATGATTCTTTTGTAAAAAATTGAAAAATTCAAGATGGCGGCTTTAAAATGGCGGCCGAGTTTTTTTATTATGGTTTGATTCTATTCAAAATAGGTATGTGGGGGTTTTTGGGGTCGGAGATAATGATTATTTTGTCAAAATTGAAGAATTTAAGATGGCGGCTCCAAAATGGCCGCGTTTTGTGATTATGGTCCGATTCTATTCAATATTGGAGAATAATAGTTGAAAAAATGTAATAATAATAGTTTGAAAAACTAAAAACATGCGTTAATAGAAAACTGAACTAAAAAGTTGAAAATAAATAATAGTTTCAAAAAACTAAAAAACGCGCTTTTATAGAAAACCAGACTAAAAAAATAGAAAATAAGAAAAAATGTATTTTATTTAAAAAAAAGCGTGGGGTACATGGTATCAATAATTATATAGTACATTACACACCTAGGGCAGTAAAGTAAGAAATGTCTCAGATCACTAGGTAATTGTTGGCCGAGGCGATACCATGCACCCCATGCTTTTTTTAAAATAAAATACATTTTTTTCTTATTTTCTATTTTTTTAATCTGGTTTTCTATAAAAGCGTGTTTTTTAGTTTTTTTAAACTATTATTTATTATCATGGAGTTCACAGAAAAATATTTATTTCAATTGAGAATGTTTCCCTTTTCCTATGAAATTAGTATGTTCATTTTCAAAAATCATTTGAAATAAATAGCAGGTCCCTTATTGAATTTTATGACTAGTCCATAGGAAGGTTGTGAAACAGCATAACCAGTATGAATGGAAATGCAGGGAAATATTAAAATGATTGGAACGATTTTTGTAGACTTGAAACGAGCATTTGAAGCAACCGAACCAACGTATATGAGCCAGATCGAGATTCATTAATTAGGACGGTTTTTATGGGCATCAAAGTGAAAAAATCTGAAAGATTATTGTTGTTTATTATAAGAACGTAAAGAAATAAGAAACGCATTACAAAGCATTAAGGCCGCCACACAGTGATGCAGTTTACCAGAAGGCAGGCCTTTCAATTTGCAAACCCGAGGCAAACCGTATCGTTAGTGGTCATATTGTCCGGAAGGCCCGGCCTGAACCCTTGGCCTCCCAAAAAACTGCCAGCGCTTGAAAATTTGCCTTCTGCCTGCTAGTCAAAACGTATATGTTTGACAACGTGGGTACAGGCCGAGAGTTTCTGTGAGATGGAAAGCAGTTCAGTTTTGGTGTCCTATGGAGAAACAATTCTAGCAATTTCGTATATGAATTTTCATCCATTCGCAGATAATTTCGATAATCATCAGGATCCAGTTGTAATTCGTTTGTCAGGTGCATATGTGAATACACTTGTCGATTTATTAACCACTGTTTTACCCATTTCGAACGTTTGTGCTTTATCTTTTTCCGTTTTTTAGGCAACAAAGCATCTGCCAGTCCTATTAACATAAGATCATTTTACGAGATCATGTCTACAATTCGCTTCGCATCACACAAAACTGAATAAAACGTATTATATATGCCTTAGTCGACAGTACAGGATTAGCCTTCGGGTTTGCTAATCGAAAGGCCTGCCTTCCGGTAAACTGCATCGTGTATGCTCTCCTTTACGAATGCAATAGGCTGAAGCAATACAAATATAATAGGTTAATATATTTAGGCCTTAGTAGCATTAGCATGTTTTTTCTCGTAATCTCCCATTTCCAATAAATAATATGACTTCAACTGAGCTTGAAATGGGCACCCACCAGAAACCACGTGTTAACGTTGTAAATAGCCACAACAATAAATTGTTTCTAGCCAATCAGTTGACCACAACGCCTACAGCATCATGTGACATTACATTGCTAGAGCTCGTCCAGTATTGAAACGACCACTTTGGCCTTCCCCTACCTAACAACCAATTCTTCTCGAAGATGCCCGAACTATGGCTAGTAATAGAAATTCCATAGGCGTACCAAATTATTTGGTATAGGCGATACAAGAGAACTTACACTCCTATAACTTCTGATCGGAAAAAATATTTTTCGACAAATCTGCCAGAGGGATATAGATATATTTGTATAAGAAAATTTGAATAAATAACTGCACTAGAGCTCGTCCAATATTGAAACGACCGTTTGGTAGGTAGAGAGGGGGAAAACACGAGTGGACACGATTTACTGTGGCAGCTTATGCTACGGCGAATCTTCACCAGTGTCTTGGCATGCAGCGTTTGAAAGGTTAGGTTTGTTTGATTAATAAATAGGTAGTGCACTTGTTATCTTGAATTCATGAATTTTGACAAAAAATCTCCGACCCCGAAAACCTCCACATACCAATTTTGAATCGAATCGGACCATAATCACAAAACTCGTCCGCCAAAAACTACGTCTTGTGTATCGCCTATACCAAATAATGTGGTACGCCTATGGAATTTCTATTAATAGCCACAGTTCGGGCATCTTCGAGAAGAATTGGTTGTTAGGTAGGGGAAGGCCAAAGTGGTCGTTTCAATATTGGACGAGCTCTACCTATTTATTAATCAAACAAAACTAACCTTTCAAACGCTTCATGCCAAGACACTGGTGAAGATTCGCCGTAGCAACGCAAATCGTATCCAATCGTGTTTTCCCCCTCTCTACCTACCAAACGGTCGTTTCAATACTGGACGTGCTTTACCGTGCCAGCTCAATAATACAATTATTTCTATTCATGAGATCAACGTGAATCCACAAATTAAATCATTTAAAAAACCAATTTAAATTCAAAACTTATAATATATATACAGTGTGACCCATTTAAAATGGAACCACCCCTGTAGAATACGCATTTTTCAGTCAATCTAAAAAAAAAATTTTTCAATATTAAGCATCAAAAACTGTATCTTACACACATTTTCATATTTTTAGTTTCATTTCCAAGGCACTCTATGGTTTTTTTTCTTTGTCAAAAACATCAAAAGTTTATTAGGCAATTTTTTTTTCAAATTTGACTACACCACTGGATTTGTACTCGTTATAAATGAAAACCATAAAAAATTCATAAAAAGATATTGGTTAACAACGAAGTTACAACAACTTTAATTTTGGAAACAAAGTATTTAATTATAATTTTTATTTAGATTATAGACACATTTAAAATCTGGCAATACTGCCGATACAAAGTGGAACACCAGTGAATTTGCACAGCGAAAATCCGAAGTCAATAGCTCATTCCGTTCTACAGTTATAACTCCTGAAAGTATGGTAATGTGAGCGATTTGTGGTGTACTAAATCACAGCCTACTATTGATTTGGTACAATACCTATGCCTAATGTATTAGTTCAGCTTTCCTCAAATTATTGATACCTTCTCTAAAAGCTTGTTTTAATTGAGTTTTGCAGAATTTAAAAGGAACATTTTTTGTCCTGCTTTCTGTTTTATTATTCAATAAATAATTTTGATACTTTAAAACTTGATTTGGTTCATTTTGTTTTTATCGGGTATGGAAGACTGCATAACTTGAAAATGAATTTTTAATTTTCTGTTATTTTCGAATACTCTTATAACCTAAACTTAAATAAATTATTTTAAGGGAATATAATTTACAAATCCAGTGGCGTAGTCAGATTTTTATTACAAAATCGCTTCCACCACAAATCGCTCACATTACCATACTTTCAGGAGTTATAACTGTAGAACGGAATGAGCTATTTGCTTCGGATTTTCGCTGTACAAATTCACTGGTGTTCTACTTTGTATCGGCAGTGTTGCCAGATTTCAAATGTCTATAATCTAAATAAAAATTATAATCAAATACTTTGTTTCCGAAATAAAAGTTGTCGTTACTTCGTTGTTAAACAATATTTTTTTATGAAATTTTCATAGTTTCCATTTATAAAGACTACGAATCCAGTGGTGTAGTCAAATTTCGAAACAAAAATTGACTAATAAGTTTTTGCCGTTTTTGACGAAGAAAAAAAAACCATAGAGTGCCTTGGAAATGAAACTAATGTTATGAAAATTTGTGTCAAGATACAATTTTTGATGCTCAATATTGAAAAAAAATTTTTTTTGAGAATCATTGAAAAATGCGTATTCTACAGTGGTGGTTCCATTTCAAATGGGACACACTGTATATATATATATATATATATATATATATATATATATATATAAATTCAAAGGGTCATATTTGATAAAGTAACCAAAAAAATTGAAGGCTGTACAAAACGTGTTAAATGACATTCATTATAAAAAAAAAACATTTATTGTCCAAACAGGCGCTAGGCCCAATTACAGGACACAGTATACAATTTTAGTATGAAAGTGTGAAGTATGTTAGATGTTACAATAATAATAATAGTAGTAATACATTCATGGAACATTCCCCGAGAAAAGACAAGAAATGAGAGAGGAAAACAGAAAAAACAAAAAACAAAAACAACAAAGCGATCGAGATTTGAATAATTATTTGATTTTTAGTATGATATATAGTTATTGTTGCTTTGCAAACATAATGTTTCTGATCTCTTTTTTGAAAACGTGTAATGGTGTTGAATAAATGTCAACTTTGTGGCAGACTTGATTGAATTTATTTTGAATTTATTATTGTTATATATATTTTAAAATTTGGAATTTTTAATATGCTTGTAGATAATATTGATGGAGAATTAGAAAAACGGGAAGAATAGTTAGAGGTAAATAAATAATAGTTGAATGTCAAAAAACAAAAAGTTGGCTAATAGCAATATCAGTACACAATTTAAAGAAAATAATTCGAATTTGTGGTTGAAAAACTGTGAATTTGTAAAAGAAATTATCAAAAAATAGGAGTTTTGAGTAACTATTTGATATTGTAGAAAGAAAGAAAAGTAAGAAACTTAATTTATAATCCAATTATCTCAGCACATTATCAAGGTTGGGTGCAACATAAAAATTTAAATTAAAGCAACTTCAATCAAATCGAGATCAACTAATATGGATTCTTTGACCAAAAACTATTTAAATCGGACAGAAAAAATCCTAATTATAGTTTTTGGCATATTATGCTAAAATATTCCAGTTTGACTCCCTTATTGATAAAAACCATATTCACTGAAAAACTAAATCTTTGTTGAAACTTCTGGAAAACAAGATAGTTCGTGCTTCTTGAATGTAATATTCTATAAAATGACTGATTGTGTTGGGGTAAGCAAACTAAAAATCTATTCCAATCCTTTTGTCAAGTATAAGTAAGAATCTAGTAACATCTTCTTCAACCCTTTTTCTCCAGCTCGTCTTGTATTCAATGTGTCAGTCCTGAACTTCTTATAAGCACTGTCAGAAATTACCAACACAATCTGATATTTCGTCTTTATCACTATTTATTAACAGATATAATATTCCATCTTCATAAGCAGTACTGCCATGAAGTGCGGTGAAGTATTTATCCATTAAAAAAATACCACAACCAATCACACACATTTATTTAACAGACCTGTTATCAGTATCGAATCCACCAATGAAACTCGTAGCTTTAAAAAAAATAAAGACATTTTCCTGTGGCTATGATAAAATCCCAAGTTTTGTTGTCAAAGTTTGTTCTTACCCTCTGCTAACCTCTCCAAACAATTTTCAGTACTGCACTTGAAACAAAAACCTTCCTAGAAATTTGAAAAAAAAGTCAAGTTATTCCCATTTTTGAAATGTGAGATATAAATGACATGAAAAACTCGTCCCATTACCTTACTAAGTAACTTTGCGAAGGGCTTTGATATATATATATATATGAAAAGCATCAAATTATAGATAGTGACACCTATAATCTGTGCGGCGAAGCTTAGACCTAATATCGTGGAATTTTAATGGCACGAAATTTCATGCACATTAATAGGTCACCGACAGATGCCAGCATAGGCCAACCCACGACACCAATAGTCGTACTCCTTGTGCGTACAGAGTAATTTGATGCTTTTCACATTTTCGTACTTGCCGGTAGGTATTAACACTGCAAGAGATTTGATACGAATTTGAAAGAGACCACAAGCCGTCCTGATGATTGGGAAACCATGAAACAGCTGTTGACGGATGGTGGACTCTCTTGGATTCGTAACAAATTTCTCTTTATATATATATATATATATATATGATAGAATATCTCCAAAGGTACAAAATAATAATTTATAAACAACATGGCTTTATAACAAAAGGATCTACTATTACTTATTCAATAACACTTGCTCGAACAACAATTTATGCATTAAATAATCAGCTTCAGGTAAACACGGTATATACAGATTTCTCAAACGTTTTTGACAAGTTAGACCATTCCATACTCGTCTCTAGACTTAATAAAATCGATTTTTAATGTCAACCTATTGCAATTCTTTTATTCCTATCTTACAAATCAGTTTCAGTTTGTTGAATATAGAGGTAACCAACCTGTTAAATACAACACCCCCCAATGCCCCACCAGGCCCTTAACCCGCTTCTCTTTGTTTTCTCTGCCTATTGATGAAAATTGTTCGTGTTATAGTCACCTAATAATTACATCTTACAAAATGAATTGATGAATTAGCTCACTGATGTTCTTCAAACAATTTACCTTTTCAATGTAAACAAACCTTTTCCAACAAACCTTCGAATATAATTATTCAATAAACAATTGCTTACTAAAAAAAACAGTTTTGAATATATCTTGACCCAAAACCCATTTTGATATGGCATTCTTTCTGGGGCTTCTGCAGCCAATAACTGTTCAATTCTGTTTTGTAATGCAAAAAGAGCAGTGTGCATTTATGTAGAGTTAAGAACTCCAACACTGCAAACCTCTATTTGAGTCTCACAAAATCTTAACTTTATGTAGCATCTTCATACTTGAAACCGTATATTTGATGAAAAAGAAACATCTAAACATGACAAGTCTCAGAGTACACGAAACCAGACAGAATAATAACATACCTCTGCCAATTCCAAAATCTTCCTTAACAAAAAATTCACTGATGTTTGAAAGTAAAAAAATGTTTAATCATTTGCCAATTAATCTGAAACAAATGTCTGACTTACCTAAATTCCGGAAGGCAGTTAAAGATATACTGAATACAAAAGCTTATTATTCCCTGCAAGAATATTATAGTGACAAATTGTGATATATTTCATACTCTTTAAAATGTTTCTTTATCTTTAGTCTTTTTACTATGTGTTTGTAATTATATACTGTGTTTTATATCTTCTTTGTATGTGATATTTTTCTTTTTATTTTTTTTAAACAAATTTTATATCTCTAGAACTTAAATATCCAACTACTTATATTTTGATCATGTAACTTTCCTAGTTTATATTAGTATAATTACGCTTTGTCAATAATAATATTTTCTTAGACAATAAAGCATATTTTTGATTTGATTGATTGATATATGAATGTTCCACAGAAATCAAGATGAGGTATTATGGTTTTATATATAGTTAACTTAGTAAAATATGATACCTTATTATTCAATCTATATAGGAAATTATTTTTTCTTGCCATTTTCTTCTTAATATACTCAAAATGTTATTTAAGATTCAGTTCATTATCTATATGAAGCCCAAGTACTTGAAATGTTTAGCTTCTTCAATAACATTATTATCAATCAATAAATGGTGGCTGGATGTTACATTTTTCAATTTGTTCAAATCATGTTTATTTGATATTACCATGTATTTGGTTTTATTCATGTTAAATTTCAAAACATTGTCGTTCAGCCATATGAACAAATTTCTCAAATATAGTACTCTGAACATCCTCTACATCTCCTCCGCAATAGATCATAGTATCATCAGCAAACAATTTTATTTTGCAATTTTGAACAGGGTATACTATGTCGTTGCTGCCAGACGATGTGTTATTATATTTAACTAATTGAGACCTACCAGAAAGATAGCTTTCAAACCATTTCAGCGCATTTTCCTTAATGCCAAATTTCTCGAGTTTTCTCAGAAGCAGATAGACATTTACAGTTTCAAAGGCTCTCTTTAAGTCTAAAAAATATAACAATAATGATCTTTTTGTTATTGATTATCTGTTTTCCATTTAGACAATAAATAATGCAATGCAGTTTCACACGAATGTGCCTGCCTGAATCCTGATTGTTCCTTTACTAGTATATTACTATCTGCTACAAATTGTAGTAGCTGATCCTTTACTGCTAATTCTGATATTTTCTCATAGATAGGAAGTGTATTAATTGGTCGGAATTCCGAACAAGAGGTTGTATTGGACACTTTTTCAATAGGCACTATTGTGGATACTTTCCATTTTTCAGGGAATTGTCCTGTCATCAATGAAGTGTTAATCAAATATAATATATGATTACCAGCAACTTCGTATGTTAATTTTAATATTTTCAAGTTGATGCCGTATTTATCACAACCGTTTTTCTTTATTTAAATTGAAAGAAAATATTGCTGCTAAAGCCACACTGGATATTGAACTTCATCTGATAGATATTTTGAACGTACCCTAACTCAAAAGAAAAATATGAAAGTAAAAATATGCATTTTCATTCAGATTGTTATTTAATTTTATGTTTCATTGTATCCAAGAAAATGTATTAACCACATCTTACCACATTATTAAGGACATTGGGTGCAACCAATAGATCTGATTTTTCTATTTTCATTAAAATTTAAATTAAAGCAACTTTAATCAAATTAAGACATTGCTAGGTCTAGGGAACGACTGCTAAGGATTCTTTGGCTGATAACCATATAAATAGTAATAGTCAAGTATTAGTAAAAATGTAGTAACATCTTCTACTCTATCACTTTATCAACAAATATAATATTCCATCTTCCTGAGCAGTACTGCCATAAGGTACGGCAAAGAATGTATCCATTAAAAAATAGTACAACCAATCACACACATTTATTTATGTATTGCACAGATTCAATTTTCAGCTTTATCCACTTCCCCAGTGAAAATGGTTGAATGCTACTCCCATAGACTTCTTACACTTCATGATTATTTACAATGATCATGATATATTTTTTGGCAGAACATGTGATGTCCTGAATAATGAAATACATATAGGATGTCATTCATGTTTTGGTTTTTCTTTGCTTTTTGATGCTTCCAAACATCCAATAATTTTTAGGCTGAGTTCTCACTGAATGAAAATAAAAACAAATCTAGAACTTTCTACTATATTACAAAACAAAGATATCTACAGAAACATTTCATGGTAAGAATTACAAGTATCATAGCAGATTGTTGAAAGTTTCCATTATTTTTATCAAAATTTTTCAGATGTTCACTCGCAAATGAAAACAAGCCTCCTACCATGATCATCCAACTAGATTACTCTGCTGGTACAGTTTCTTTCATACGTACCAACTGGACCATGCCTCACGCTCCCAAATCATTCTGTGTTTTGTTTCATATATGCAGCTTGAGCAGTATGATAAGCTCCCAAGTCACCATCTGAAAATTTAGAGAGAGGGAATATACTTTATTGTTCAAAGATATTACATCTTGTTGTCATTCAGTTAAACTGATCGAAAAGTTGCAATATTGCCTTGAAAAGTATTTTTTTTTAAGCCATTACCATCAAAATAGCCGCTAAAATGATTACATTTTATAAGTTTGACCTGAGTTACTTACTGACATTTCTTGCAAGGTAAAAATGCAGTTTAGGGATAATTAGCATAACAAAATTTTTTGGTTTATGTGATAGTTCATTTCTCTAAAAGCTTGAAATAAAAAAATCTTGGTGGCCAAGTATTTTGAAGAAATTATTCGATTTTAAAATGACCCCTTTTGATTGAATGTATGTGCCTGTGGAAGAAGAAACATCCAATCATGAGGTTTCAATTAGTTGGCGAGGTGTACTCTATTGGATTACTCACTGTGATGTAGCTGTACTTGCATCTAGCTTATTGATTGTCACTAATGTGCCTCAATAATAATTTGGAAAAAAGGAGAAAAGTCACCACTAACGAAGTATCTGAGAGCGGAGCGAAACGTTACTTTATAAGGTTGACTTGCATCAACTTCGATAGCAAGGTTAGCCATATTAGGTTAGATTGTCTTCTCTTCTTTAATACGTTGATGGATACTAATGTCATAGAGGTCGGTGACAATTGCGACACAACGCTGCACTGCACTGCTCACACATCCGTAATAAAAATGTATGTATGTATTGGAAAAAACGCGAAACGGCATTCAATTTTGCATAGTTCAATTTAGTTGAATTTGCTGTGTCACGCGATGTACAGTGTGTAGCAAGAATGGGCAGTGTAGAGAGACAAGCTTCCGACGCAAAGGGTACGTGGAAAACCTCCACTATGTCGTACTTGCTTCCATGAAGCCAGAAATAATAAAAAAATTATACTTTTTTATCTTTCAGAAAATTTTTTTTCCAAATTTTTGAGTTAATTTTTTTATTACTTAGGAGAATATTTTATTTTAGTCAATGTTTTTCCAAAGATACTTAGGATAATATTTTATTTTTTGAGTTACGAATGTTATGATGACAAAGATTTTTTTCCGATAATATTTTGTTAGTGCAAATTTTCACCATTCAATGAATTGATCAATTTTGTGACCTTGAATTTTATTGATAGGTGTAAACAGAAAATTGTTGTCAATTTGAACTTGACCAATAAATTGATGAGTTTAGAATTGGTTCTAATTTTTCATCAATTTTTAGTGACAATTTGCAGTAACTTTCGACCATGAATTGGATGCCTACTAGAACAGAGATTTTCAGGTTATGTTATTATTTACACGATTTCACATACCCTACCCTAACCACGAGAAAAATGATTGTGCGAAAAAAAAAACATAATTTACGCTGCATTACACCCACAGGAATGTGCATTGCTGAATATAAAAGACAGAGATGTAGAATATAGTGGATTAGAGCTTGGATTGAGAAAAGAGGGAAAGGAAACTTGACATTAGTTCACTAAAAATTCCTGAGTGCAGACCCTAATCAATTAAAACGATATTTAAGAATGGATCAGAGTCAATTCAATAAGTTATTGAATGATATTCGGAACTTTTCCTATAGTTGAACCATTTCTTGTCAGTATGTTGGTATTCCTGAGTAAAAACTGTTGCCAAAATTGACCAATAAATTGTCAGGTATAAATATAACCCATATTGGTCAATTTTATTGTTGGATTCACTTTCTGGTGTCGTGGTGGATGGACGCTCTGCCACGCCGGGCAGAAAGTCAGGTTAATGTTAGTTTTTGTACAGCCGCTCCATGCATCGCAAAGTTATTAATTATTGTGAAAGTTTTGGGCATTCGTGGTATCATTTCGAGTGAGACAATCCCCCTTGCCCACTGAAGGGGGTCGAATTTGTATTATAGCCCCGCTTACTGGTATATTATCCAGTATTTTGGATAAACCATAAAAACAAAGCAAAGCAAAAGCAAAGCAATTGTATTGTTCAATTTATTGACCAATTTTATTGGATCCGGTAATTCAAGACTTACAAATTTGGTCAATAAAATGAATTTTCCATGGTTATTTTATTTTATTTCAAATTTTGAATATATCTTTGTAGCCAATTACGTGAAATTTTAGAACCATAAACGCTTCTGTCCGTTTGGAGTAATTGGTAGTCTTAATCTATAATGAATAACATGAAAATTCCAGGCTATTACCTCATAATTACAAAAATCTGTCAGTGTCACAGCCAATGATTTCGGATTTCTGTGTCCTTCCAACGTTTAACGTAAGATATTGACCGGGTTCATTTTTGTGCCATCAGCGGCATCCGTCGTCCTCAAGAACATCCACACCAAAGGAGGTCTTGGCTGTATAGAAATTGGGGAAATCAATAAAAAGGGCTATTGTAGCATTTGACTTTGACCGTCGGGTTAAGGCAATTAACATTGTAAAATAAAAATTACTATGCTTTTGGTGGGTAAAAGTAAGAATGGTTATGTAATTTACATTCTAAGAAAGAGAATATTTAAGAAAGTGGTACTAAAAACCGGAATATGGATGTGTGGTGTTTTTGTTAAAAGAAGGAAGAATGGTGAGTTTCCAGTGGCCGAAAATAGCTGAAAAAAAAAGGTCTTTTGTACTTCGAAGCCGATCTTGGAAAGATTTGGAATGCCACGTTTGATAGGATTTTGTCCAATGAAACCATCGGCATGTCACAAATCAATATTTACTTCGGAAAGTAATGGATTTAAAAAAAAAAAAAAAAATATTACTGACAACCGGTTTTGTTTGGGGTTGAGGTTGTTTATTTAGGAAAAAAAAATTTTTTTTTAAACTGATTCTTGAAAACAGCATTTTTCCTCTTGCAATATACATTTTGTTATGCCTCATAGATAAAAGTTTACTTTAAATTAAGAAACTCACATTTGATGAACCAATTAGTGGCTGCTTCTTCATACGCCTGAAGAGAGGTGCCCTCTAAATGGTCAGGAGCC